>JARQZK010004368.1:312500-387500 GCA_030704885.1 Cynegetis impunctata
TAGGTTTCTATTTCATGTTAAAATCCTCGGACTGTTCGATTAGTATTTTTATTTGGGCATTTTTCGCAATAAAAATTTTGTATACAGGGTGTCTCATTCAAGAGCTATGGCTTTGTCATTAGTTTTTTTAAAGGTAATACCCTGTATATTATTTCACTTTACAATTCTACGATAAATTCTTATCACTTTTTGTGAACATACCATATGCCTCAACTCGATGGATTGCCAGAAACGGAGATAGTGGGTAATGAGAGGAACGATATGAAAACACACAAATGTAATTACTAATTTAATTTTTACATATGTTCAATCTGTTGTCCGTTTACTTCGAGACATTTTTGAAGTCGATTCAATGTTTCCCGTTGCACATTTTCAATTACTTCTGGACTGATAAGTCTTATTTCCTGCCTGATTCTCTCTTTTAGATCATCAATATTATTTGGTCTATTCAAATAAACTTTAGACTTCAAATAACCCCATAAGAAAAAATCCAATGGGTATATGTCCGGTGATCTTGGCGGCCACTCAAATCGGACCTCTCCGTCCTATCCATCTGTTGGGAAAAGTTGCATCAAGAAATTGTCGAACAGCGATTGAATAGTGAGGAGGTGCCCCATCTTGTTGAAACCATATCTCGTTATTAGGTATGTCAGGATCTTGTGGGTTAGGAAACAAAACAGCTAAAGCCGGAATGAGTTCGAACTGGAGAAAGTTCAAGTAGTCCTCTCCGTTTAGTGTTCCTTCAAAAAAATAGGGACCAACTATACGATTTCGAACAATCGCTGCCCATGTATTAATTTTTTGAGGCCGCTGTGTGTGGCATTCTTGCATCCAATGAGGATTCTCGGTCGCCCAATACCTACAGTTTTGTCTGTTGACGTGGCCATTTAAAGTAAAGGTGGCTTCATCAGAAAAAATTATGTTTGTAATGAAATTTAGATGTTGATTATGAATTTCAAGAATCAGCTCACAAAACTGCACTCTGCGGTCAAAATCGTCTTCTAATAATTCATGTACCAGCTTAATTTTATAGGGATGATACTTATTTACCTTAAGTATTTTATGCACGGACCCTACTGATAAATTGAAATTATTGGAAATTGTAGTAATGGATGTATGAGGGTTATCTTGGGTTTCTAGTAGAACGTTCAGCACTGTTTCTTCAGATACTCTCGGTGGTCTTCCTTTAGGTAAATCTCTAACGTGGCCGTATCTCCTGAATTTTGATTCAATTTTGCTGACTGTCGATCTAGTAATTGGCGGACGATCAGGATGATTTTCATTGAATAGATTGCAGACTTCTTCTTGTGAACGCACCCTATCTCCAAAACCAATCATCATAAGTACTTCAATACGTTCTCTCTCAAGTAATTGCATTTTCTTAAACAATGAAGTAGTGTAGTGCCTGGAGCGTTAAAAACGTGAAAACTGCGGACTATACAGCACCAGTGAATGAATTCAGATGGTACATGTGAAATTTCATTCTTCAGATTTAATGACAATGTTTACCTAAATTTTTTTTTGTACTTTTAATCCACATTTTGAATCTCCAGGTGCTCCACTATCTCCGTTATAGTTTGGGAATCCATCAAGTTGAGGCATATGGTATGTTCACAAAAAAGTGATAAGAATTTATCGTAGAATTGTAAAGTGAAAATAATATACAGGGTATTACCTTTAAAAACCTAATGACAAAGCCATAGCTCTTGAATGAGACACCCTGTATACAAAATTTTTATTGCGAAAATTGCCCAAATGAAAATACTAATCGACCTGTCGAGGATTTTAACATGAAATAGAAACCTAATTTTTTTAATGAATTTGTTCCTTTCATCATGAAAGCACTGTATATATATATATATATATATATATATATATTATATATATATATATATATATATATATATATATATATATATGTATGTATATATATATATATATATATATATATATATATATATATATATATATATATATATATATATATATATATATATATATATATATATATATATATATATATATATATATATATATATATATATATATATATATATATATATATATATATATATATATATATATATATATAAACAAAAAGAAAGCGATAAATAAAATGCTTTCAGAAATGTTACCAAAACAACATGTTATCATTATTGAATTTTTCCTTTAACACAATATTCATATCCACATACAATATTCAATACAATCCGCAAGAGATTATTCTGGATAAAAACGAGACGTTCTGGTGTTCTGTCCGCTCAACCCTTTCGGTTCGTCTCGCAGCGGTCTAAAGGGTTGAACTGTCGGTTTTGCAATCCCTCCGCCAGACGACGCTATCATCGCGCGCAAGTATTCAAATCGCCGTCCTCCGCTATTATTTTGCCGCTCGACGTTTTCTATCGCATTCGATTCCCGAAAAACTCATCAAATGGAAGAAGAAAGCGGTGATTCCTCCCCACGCCCCTCATTAAGATCACTAGAGCCGAGCTGCTCCGGGTAACGACTAGTTCGCTCTCCTTTTCATGGAATATTTAGGTATTTTCCAAGGAATAAATTTATATATGCTCTAGAACATTTATTTCTCTATAAATATATATATATATATATATATATATATATATATATATATATATATATATATATATATATATATACATATATATATATGTTCAGAAAGATTTCCGCGGTCGGAAGTATTTGAAAAACTTGGTTCTCGGAATGAACCGCGTGAAAGATTTGAAAAATCACGACGGATCTTCAGGAAAATTGGAAGGAAAATAATTCAGATACGTGGCCTCAATCTGCCTACTCCACGAATCGAATTAGGAGGAATCGGAAACAATACGATTGCGTGGTCACAACCTGCCTACTCCACCAACCGTACTGCTTCCTGTCAACTCTGAAGTCTCAACCTGCCTACTCTTCAGAGTCAACTGACGGGCCGATCGTCGTGTGGCCGTATTTATAGGCGAGGGGGGCGGGTACTCCATTGACGTAGTTATTGACGTAGTATTGACGTCAATGGGGTATTCGCGCACGGTATCAGTGCGGGATGCATCCCCTAGATAGTTATGTATCTTTCTATCTACCTATCTAATAATCTATCTATCAATTTATCTGACCCGACAAACGTTGTTTAAATTATTGAAATCGCTATTAAAAAATATGTGTTGTTGATAGAAGCGGGAAAATTCAGAGTTGTATGTATTTTTTAATACATCATAAAAAATTAAAACTTTTGTCCGAAAAATGTATAGCAATGTTTGGGGTGGACTACCTTAATCACTTAGGGGTATGAAAATATATATTACGACCTATTCTTAGTCCGATTATTGTTATTTTCGATTGCCATCTTGCAACCTCATTGTGGATCTGTGGATAAAATGAAACAAAATTAAAATCGCGATGGAAAAATGGAATAACAGGGTAGAAAATTGAGAGTAATATGAATTTTTTATACTAAATCATGACAAAATAAAAATAACAATCTTGCCAAAAAAATTAAAATTTATAATTGATAAATGAAAATAGGAGCTGTTCGTAGAGGGTTGAAAATTTGGGATTGTATGTATTTTTGAATGCTGTATCTTGAAAAAAATAGAAAAGAAAATTTTGTCTGAAAAATATAAAATCAAAATTGAGGGAAGGATCCCCCTCAACATTCAGGGGGATGAAAAATTGATTTCGTCCGATTCTCTGACCTAACCGATATGCACACAAAATTTCATGAGAATCGGTCTGCCATTTCGGAGGAGTTTAACAAATAAAAAATAGGGGTTGAGCATAAAGGAGTGAAAATTAAGGGTTGTATGTATTTTTGAATGTTGTATCATAAAAAATAAAACAGAAAATTTTGTCTGAAAAATAAAATAAAAGATTAAGGGATTGATCACCCTCAACATTTAGGGAGATGAAAAATAAATGTTGGTGATTCTCAGACCTACCCGATATGCACACAAAATTTCATGAGAATCGATCGAGCCACTTCGGAGGAGTTTAACTTCTAACATCGTGACACGAGAATTTTATATATTAGATATATATATATATATTTTTCTTTTTTCGAATGGAATCAAGTCTGCGTTTTAAATAGATGTCAAGGATACTCACATAAACCCTAGATTTACAGTACCTATTATTGGTCGCACACCTACTTTCAAAATAAAGAGTGATAACAAAAAAATAATAATAGTAGCATCAATGTGTATTCATCAACAAGTTTACCTTTTCACCTTAATCCATTAAATGTTCACCTATGAACATGAAAATCATCCCTGATAAATTCATATGCAATAGAAATTTCAAGTTGTTTCACTACTTTTCTGCAAATGTAATGAATATTGGAAAAACGGACAGAAGTAAAAATTCAATACAATGAAATAATTATGTTCTTATTTGAATTTGTAAATCGATTATAGTCTGAATTATTCAAATTCCATAATTTGTCTATTGAAATTATTAATTAAGTCTGGTTTCCACATCTATTGGTACTCCAAGTAATAATTATATACATATAATTTTATATATAGGTAAAGAATGCACAGTATCCACAAAAAAAACTTTTCAAGTGGTGAACATAACTACTATTACAGCATGTCGGTGACGCGAAATCACAAGATTTCACCCAAACAAAAGCCAAGCACGCATATGATTGAGTAGGTTATATATAATGTAGAAGTATATATGCGTGAATATGTACAGGGTGGGCAGATTTCAATGTTTGTATGGGGTATCTCGGTACTTATGGGAGATACAAAAAATTGTGGCTGCATTCTCGATCTCCTTTTTCGAGACAAATTCACTATGGCTGAAAAATTTGCTATCATCTATTGTTTTCGAGTTATGAGCAAAAAATCGATTTTTCGACTTTAAGACAAGTGTGAATATCATGGTTGCTCATGAAGTTACGAGATGATAACTTTAACATTCTTAGGGCCCCTTTTTTAATCCAGTGGTTCCGAGAAATTTTGCCAAAAAAGTGCCATTTCGAGTCATAGTTGGCTGTGAAACGAATTTTTTTTCTTTTTTCTAACAATATATCATACTACACTATATCTGATCGCTTTTGATGTGTAAGTCTTTAAAAGCGAAAGTAATATTTTACTATATTCCTTTTGGTTTTTATACGTATTTCAAGTAGGAGGGTGTTATCTATAATAATACACTGATATTATGCTTATATCAATCACATAAATTCACAATACATTGGTACCTATCTGACCTATTCATCCATATCCTGAACTTCTACTGAGTCACTCTCATAATTTATTCTTCATGAATAAAATAATAACACGCACGCATACAACTGACGCGCATGTATAGCAACGCTGTGGCGATGCTGGTGACCCTAGCAATGCTGCCACGATATTCAAGACAAACACATTTTTTACCTATCTTTCACTGGTCAAGTTTCAGGAGTGTAACGCAATTGAGTTACTTCGTTTCAAAACTTTTCAGAAAATTAATTATTTCCTGACCACACCTCGTACATTCGTTCCACTCTGAGTGATTTATGCATTCACCTTATCAAAAACTGCCGTAACCTGGAATAAGAAATACGTCTAAAGATTTTCTTAATTGAGTGATCTTGATGGAAGAAGAAAGCGGCAATTCCTTGTCCCCCCTTCCACCATCGCGCTTCCCCGTCCCGTTCCAATGTGTAAAACTAAAAAGCTGCAATGAGTTGTCACGTAGCAATCGATAAATGAAGGAACTGCGCCGTGATTAGCATTTCTTTCCAGGATTGTGTCTCCTTTTTGCCCGCACTTTCATATTTCGGCAAATCCATCGCCATGTCCGACGCCTGACGTCTGCCTCCCCTTCTCTACATTCTCCCATTCGGAGTCCTTAGCCGGAAAATGAGGGGATTATGATGCACGTTTATGGAAATGCGTGTATTGTTTGCATATATCTGTATTTGTAGATAATGGGGTGGAAATGCGCGTTTTATATTCAGGGTTGTTGGTAGCTGCTGCTGTCGTTCTCCACTTGAGCATTATGCTTTTCTAATAGAGAACGTACAAATAGAATATGGCACTCGGATGCATTACAATATGAGAAGTACGTTAACATATTTGAATAAATATAAATCCTTACAATCTGATATATTCTGCTGATATAATGACGGTCCAACTCCAATCCACAAGTTTTTGTATCAGTTTGAAAGGTTTTGAATAATCATCGAAAGTAGGCCAATCACCTGGAATATATGAAGTATTAATAAATGATAACTTCCGCTAAATGTTAGCTCCATTTTTCCTTGTCTTGTAATTTATTAATCAAATAGTGGGTTTCCTAATATATATATATATATATATATATATATATATATATATATATATATATATATATATATATATATATATATATATATATCCACATCTACCCTAGACGGTAATCGTTAGAAATGTTAATTCGTTTATCACAATCGATGGAAATTGATAGACAGACTGTTTCGCCTGGGGCTCATCATTATCATTCATCCATCGAAAGTGATAACTAAACCAACATTTCAAACGGTCATACATTTTCCTTCTAGTAACTTCATGGCATATAAATATGACACAGCGCCACCAGTCAGAAACAGTTGAACCACATCTTTCAGACAGACGAAAACATTTCAGCAACGAGAACTCGTACGTATATTCATTTGCCATTGCGATAAAATTCGGAGCGATTGCTGCTTGCGGTGTGTAAATGTTGAATCACATCGAATTGATGTGTCAACTTTACACTGGCAGATATAGTAGCCACCTTCGGGTGTTCCGGACGTACGAGTTCTCGTTGCCGAAATGTTTTCGTCTGTCTGAAAGATGTGGTTCAATTGTTTCCGACTGGTGGCTCTGTGTCATATTTATATGCCATGAAGTTACTAGAAGGAAAATGTATGACCGTTTGAAATGTTGGCTTGGTTATCACTTTCGATGGATGGATGATACTGATGAGCCCCAATAAGGGCGGAATAGTCTGTCTATCAATTTCCATCGATTGTGATAAACAAATTAACATTTCTAACAATTACCGACTAAGGTAGATGTGGATATTTCGATGCTTTGTGAACTCTTATAACCAGCTCCGCTAGGAGGTATGTTTGGTTAGTTTCAAATAAATGTACTAGTTCACTTAATTTTATAACCACGGGCGTGTTTTCCATTTAACACGAATAGTTTTCACTTATAAATGTATATATATATATATATATATATATATATATATATATATATATATATATATATATATATATATATATATATATATATATATATATGTATAATATAATAATAATAATCTTTATTCAAGGTTCTCGTTATACAACTATTTGATACAATACTATCCCAAATTAAATGTTCACATTTTTAATTTTGTTACCTAAAATAAAGGAAAAAATACATTACCTCACAAAGGCCATAGCCTGTGGTGAGCATAAAAAATGTGTATCTGAGAATTTTCATTATGACACACCTACACATCTCTAATACAACCAAATAAGTTAGGCAATGTGAACCAGTGGACAATCTCTGGAGAAACAGTGTGATAATAATAATAAATTTGTTTTCACACTATTTACGGGTCTCAAATATCCACCAGCTCATGAATGATGTCTCGATTTGTAGTTTTCATCCAGTCCCTCACAGCATATCTGAATCTTTTTATGTTAACTATGTTTCTCAATTTCAGCGGCAATTCATTATAAATTCTTGGTGCCATATAGGAGTAGCCACGGAGACAAATGGATTTACTGTATTTCGGAATTAGTAAAGAGAATCTGCTGTATCTGGTATTTACACTGTGATCAATAAAGTAGCAATTGTCTATGTAATTTTTTGTATAGTTTAGCAGCGATACACAAAACAGCTGGCGTATATCCAGAATCTCAGCCTGTTCATACAAAAGGTATGTATGTTAGATACCTTCTATCTTTTTTATGTAGAATTTTCAGCAGTCATTTTTGTTGATTCTCCAGCTTTTTTATTACTGTATTATATGCACCACCCCACGCAACCATACCATATCGTATCAGAGACTTCGCCAGAGCTCTATAAACTATTGTTAGATGTTTTATGTCCAGGATGTTTGACAATTATTGTTTAAATTTGGATATTAATCCTTTAAGCTTAGCAATCAAACTTCTGACATGGGAGTCCAACTTGAGGTGAGAATCCAGCATGATTCCTAAGTATTTACATTCGTATGTGGAACGAATGGTAAACGTTCTATTCTCTGTCTTGATTATGAGTGGTTCATTCGGAAGTAGCAAACGCTTGTCTATAGCAAAAGGGATGTATTTTGTTTTATCTATATTTATAGTTAAGAGATGTTGCTTCAACCATTTATAGATATTTACGAAATCTGATTGAGCCCTGGTTTTGAGATTATACCAGTTCGCTCCAGAGTAAACCATCGCAGTGTCATCGGAAAAACTGATTATATTTTTCCTTCACTCTCTGATAATTTGCAATAATTTGTTCGTATTATTATATATATATATATATATATATATATATATATATATATATATATATATATATATATATATATAAATATATATAAATTTATATATAGATATAAATATATATATATATAAAAATATATATATATATATATATATATATATATATATATATATATATATATATATATATATATATATATATATATATATATATATATATATATATATATATATATATATATGTATATTTATTTATTTATTTATTTAACAACAAGGAATACAAACAGGCTGTGTTGCCCAAAACAGTATTCGCTAAATTACAATTAAAAAGATAAATACTGTATGTAATTGACTTAGAATTTAAAATTTATAATTTTTAATTATTATACAATTTTATACAATTTTACAAAAGATAAGATAAGATAAATCCCTATTCCAAAAATTTACGTTTTAAGGTTTTTTAGTTAACGGTCCTGAAGTAGAAAATATGTCAATCTCTAAACCAAAAGCATTTCCAGTTTGTAACATCCTACAAAGCGGGGAATTTTGTGCACTGTTAGTTCTCCTGAAGGGAACATAAAACGAATTTTGTAATCGCAATCGCGGATCTAGAACAGTAAACGAAATGCTATATATATATATATATATATATATATATATATATATATATATATATATATATATATATACAGGGTGTCACACCGGGAAAGAACGCGATCTGTATATGGAAAACTACACATAGGAAAATTTTGAAAATTTAACAGTATACTAATGTCGATAAGGGCAACTTGACTAAAATATTTTCAAGATGGTGGCACTTCCAGTTATACCGGAAGTAGATACCAACTTGCTTATTTTAAATTGGACACCCTATATATTAATACATTTTTGGATTCTACGCAAGATTCTAGGCAGATTTTATGTATTATGTCCTATACCTAGGATCCTCTGTTGGTTTCAACTGTTTCCGTCAACCGCGCTGCACGTCGCGCAGACTATTCCATTCGATTTCCATCTTGACCTGCTTCGCAATCAGTAAGCGATTCACTTCGCGATTTTTTTTTATGCAATGGATTATTTTCTGATTGGTATTACTGTTTGCTATAAAAGCGTGGTTCTTCAGTACGCGATGCAGTTTGCGAATTTTTTTTCAATATAATAAATGATTTGCTGATTTTTATTTCGGTTTTTGATTAAAGCGTAGTGTTTGGAACCATAATTTATTCCTTCCGGATCTCTTCTCGAAAAGATGCACTTTGCGTGAAAAATACGATCTTGATGACGTAGCACTGCTGCTCACTTGTTTTTTTTAATTGAGTCAACTCCATGCAAAGAGTGCATATTTGCAGAGCTACAACCATGAGAGCATAACCAGATTTTTAGCACAAAAAAGATAACCTAAGTTTCTATGCAGTCGACAGAAATGTATTCTTGTCAGTTTATTAGTTATCACGATGTCAGCGGGTGCACACGTGTGTGCTCGTTGCTCCGATAATTTTATCGTGAATTCAAAGTTAGTTACGTGCAAATTTTGTAAGCAGAATTATCATTTTCAATGCGTGAAGTTAAAAGACCTACTGTATAAAACAATAAATGAATGTGCAAATTTATTCTGGTATTGTGATGACTGTGTCATATTGGTTGGTGAAAGACTAAACATTGAGAAAAGAATGGCAAACTTAGAGCGGAAAGCGGAGGAAAATAAAATTATAACTGCCGAAATTCTCAGCAAATTGGAAACTACATCAGCAACGGAGAAAAATGAAAATCTATGGTCAAATGCTGTTAAAAAGAAAAAATGTCCACCATTGATAATAAAACCCAAAAATACAAACCAGAATAGTGCTACTACAATAAACATCGTCACGCAGAGAATAAGTCTGTCCGATTTATCAGTCGAAGTAAATAAATTTAAACCGGTCGGTCGAGGTAGTGTTGTGATCGAGTGCAATGATAAGGAATCCCTTAAAAAACTGCAAAACAAGGCGGTCGCCGAACTATCTGAAAACTATACAATAGAAATTCCTAAAATAGTAAACCCAAAGTTAGTTATTGTTGGTGTACAGGAAACATACTTAAATACAGAGAACGACTTCATTCAGAGAGTGAAAAACCAAACAAGCCTTTCGACATTCGATGAAAATGTGAAAATTAAATTTATTAAAAAGTACATTCCAAAAAGTAAACGGTTGTATAATGTTGTTTTAGAAGTAGAGCCAGAGGTTTTTAAGTGTCTGATCAAGCATAAAAAAATTTTCATAAATTGGGAAAGCTTACCGATTTATGAGTATGTTGGCGTCTTGCGTTGTTACAAATGCTGGAAATATGAGCACAAAGCTATACAATGCCAACAACAAAATATTGTATGTCCGTTGTGCAATCAGAGTCATAAAAGTGTGGATTGTAAATCAACTGTGAAGGAATGCACTAATTGTAAATATGCTCATGAGGTTTTGAAGATCCCAAACATAGATTTTAAGCATACTGTTTTTGATAGGGACTGCGTCTGTTATCAAAGGGCACAGGAAAGAGCCAAAGCTAGGACTCAGTACATATAGCCATCAAAGTACATGCCCAAAGCATTTTTATCAAGGAAATGTATTTGGATTTTACATATAAACATTCAAGGACTCACATCACACATTCTGGAGGTGAGACAATTAACCCATTGATTGTCTGTATAGGTGAAACCCATATTACCCCAGAAATTGATGATAGAGAAGTATCTGTACCCGGTTATCATGCAGTGGTTTGCTATTCAAACAGCAGACACACTGGAGGTGCTCTTGTTTACATAAAAAATGGCATAAATTGAACGAGACTGTTGACTGCAGTTATTGGGCATTGTTTATAAGGGTGCATATAAAGAGGGATACGCTTGTGGTAGGAGCCATCTACAGATCCCCAACTGGAAATTGTAAAGAATTTTTGAATTATTTAGACATAAAACTTGATAGCACTTTTCTTAAGCTAAGGGCTGTGATTTTAGGAGATCTGAATATAAACCTTATAGGGAATGACAGTGACTCAAAAAACTTAATAAAAAGTATAGAAGCGGCTGGATTTACACAAATTGTTAGAAAACCAACGAGAATTACTGATAAGTCATCCACACTAATTGATCACATAATTACCAATGATTTTGATGCCAACGAAGTTCCAAGAGATTTTCCAATGCTGAGTGATCATGAAATAATTGGTGTTAAATTAGAATTGTCAGATAACCCTGTGAGGGAGGAGTCTTTTTACAGAAGAAATTTAACTGGTGATGCCATCTCTGAAGTAATAAAAGAATTAACAGGAGCAAACTGGAATTACACCTCTACAGATGTGAACATCGTATACTCAGATTTTATAGACATTATTCAAAGGGCAGTGAATAAAATAGCTCCAATACAGAAGTATCAGATTTTCACAAAATATCCGTGGATCACAAGGACAGTCAAAGAGGCACAGAGAAGCAGAGATAGAGCTTATACAAAATTTATATTGACAAGAAATGATGAAGATTGGAGAGAGTATCAAACTAAGCGTAATAGAGTTACTTCATTATTACGTACTGAAAAAACAAAACACTATGATCAAAACATAGACAGGTGCAAAGGAGATGGGAAAAAAATGTGGAGAACTCTAAAAGAACTAGTAGGAAATAATAGTGGACAGACGAATTTCACTGATATAGACTGTGGAAGGTATGATGGACCAATAGAAGAAAATTTTAATAATTTTTACGCTGATAGCATAAATGAAATTTCAAATAGTATAGAAAGAATCGACTGGAATTCCAAGATAGAGAAATATTGTGTGGAGACCCTTGCTAATTTTAAGCCAATTACTTTCTCTGAGCTTAAGAAAACTGTGTATGGTTTTGTAAATAAGAGTACCAGTGATGAATCGCTAAATATCAAATTGATAAAAGAACTCTTCTGTGTAATAGGTTATCCTCTTCTTTATATTGTGAATACCTCTTTGGAAAAAGGAAAGATACCAGGTGAATTAAAAACCAGTGTTATAGTTCCCATACCCAAGGTTTCCAAACCTAAGGTTCAAGCCGAATTTAGGCCAATTAATTTACTACCTGTAGTGGATAAAATCGTTGAAACAATTGTTTGTCAGCAACTAAGGTATTATTTTGAGAGTAATCAGTTGTTATTTGTCGGACAGTCCGGATTTAGGAGTAACCATTCTTGTGAATCGGCTCTACAATATGTGTGTGCAACGTGGCGTAAGGAGATAAATGAAGATAAAGTGATACTTAGCGTGTTCGTAGACTTGCAGCGAGCTTTCGAAACAATTGATCGTTGTATCCTTATAAAAAAGTTAGAATTATATGGTGTAAGTGGCTGTGCATTAGATTGGATAAAGGATTATCTGAGCAACAGGTATCAAATAACTAAAGTAGATAATAGGCTTTCAAGTAAAAGGGAAACCGAATGGGGTGTCCCGCAAGGAAGTGTACTGGGTCCTCTACTCTTCGTTGCTTATGTTAATGATATTCATATAGTATTGAAAAAATCATTTGTTAATTTATTTGCGGATGATACTCTTATTTGTGTAGCAGGAAATGATTTTGGGGAAATGTCAAATACCCTAAACAATGAACTAAAAATCTTGTATGACTGGCTTTGCCAAAATAAATTGAAACTGAACACATCAAAAACAAAATGTATGGTAATAGGTTCAAAGACAAACTGTAGAAAATATGCTGAGTTTGGGTTAGCCCTCAACATAAATGGCTCTAAAATTGATTTTGTTTCTGAAATAAAATATTTGGGTATTTTCTTGGATTCCCAACTTAGTTTTTCTAATCAGATAGATTATCTTTGTAAAAAATTAGGTAAAAAAATTGGATTTTTTCGTCGCATTTCAAATTATTTGTCACAATGGGCAAAAATACTTGTATATAACACAGTTGTTTTACCGCACTTTAATTATTGTTGTTCCTTATTAATATCTTGTACTCAGGAAAATATGAATAGACTACAAATTCAGCAAAATAAAGTAATGCGCATTATCCTTAATTGTAATAAATATACCCCAATAGTAAGCATGTTGCAGGCTTTGGATTGGTTATCTGTCGGGCAGAGCATTAAGAAGGCGAACCTGGTTTTAATATATAAAATTAAGCATAAAAAATTACCAAAATATCTTAACGATTTTCTGAAGAAAAGATCAAACTTTCATGAATATAATATTCGTTCAGGCCAAGACTACAACATTCAGTGGGTTAAAACGGCAACTTTACAAAAATCCTTATTTTGTGAAGGTGTTCGCATCTTTAATGCTCTTCCCGGGATAATAAAGAATGCTCCTTATTTGAAAATTTTTATTAAAAGAGTTTGTACATTTTTAAGGGAAACATAGTAAGATAATGTTTATTTTTATAACTAACAACACGCTTTGAAAATATTTGTATTTCTTTTCAATAACTAGCCAAGTGCTAAATAAAGATTATTATTATTATTATTATAGTTTAAATTGTTAACGTCGACTCCTAACAGATGCAGTTCTTCGTTTGGCTCTAATTTAGGGAAGCTATCCCACGAAATTAGATACCTACTTGACATATATCTCTGATGTATTCAAATGAAATGTGAAGTTTAATTTGCGAATATTGAACTCCGAATTAAACTCATCTCAGATGAATTGATACAATGTTTTCTGACATTTTTTCTCTGGGACGAAGTACTCTGAATCAAAACTCGGCATGATGACTGGTATTCCTAACACATAATCCGTTGCTATGATGAACCAGAAGTGAATATAGAATAATCGAATCAAGAAAAATATACCTGTTGACCATAGTCAATCTCATACATTACATAAAGTGAACAAGGAAAATTCTTTAATAATTTAAAAATTATCAAACAACTAACAATTGGGGAACAATTAGAAATTTGTAAATTCATTCCGAATCAAATAAGCGCCACTGATAAGATCTAATAAGATCGAAACAGCTGTATGCAGATTTTTAGTCGGAGTGACTTGACGATTTCTATAATTTACCATCGAATTGTGAATGCAGATTTTGCGTTGCAGAGTACGTATAACCAGCTCCCTTGGATTGATAATTTTTAAATTATTAAAGAATTTTTCTTGTTCACTTCATGTATAAGTATAGAATATTTTAAATTTAAAACTTCATAAAAAACGAAAAACTAATTTTTCACAGGTTTGAATAAAATCTAAACGCGTTTCCTCATGACATTGACTTCATCTCGTACTAATTTTTGGTATTACAAAACAATATATCTCTACGAAAAATTGAACATAACACAGTGGTTCTTAGAAATAGAAATAGAAATAGATTTATTCATGTTCACAACAAAGTTTTACAATACGTCAAAATAATTAACAAAACATAATATCACAGCTACTGCAAGTCACTGTATTTTTAGTTAAAGCATAAAATTTAAAAAAAATACATTTAACATTATAAAATTTTAAATCACAGATGACAAGAGATTCACACAAAATCTGATAGGGAGATTTCTTCTGACAAGAACTCTCTCATATCATAGCATGGACTTTTTAAAAGAAAATTTTTGACTTTTAATTTAAAACTGGTTTCTGTTAATTCCAAGAGCTCCTTAGGGAGTTAATTAATAAATAAAACAGAGTAATAATTTTCACTAAATTTGCATGATTCTAGCCTGGGTGTGTCGAGGACAAAGGTGTCTGCATTTCTAGTTTCATAATTATGAACGTCAGAGTGTTTTTTAAGATTGTCTTTGTTTTTAAAAGCGAAACATAAGAATTCGTAAATATATAAGTTCATAAGGGTAAAGAGGCCGAGTGATACAAATTTTTGTCTAACATCGTCCCTGTAACCGAGAAATTTAACACTACTGGAAATAGGTATGTTTTCTTCTTTACGATAAGTAAATATAATGTTAGATGTTTTATTTCTATTTAGCTTCAGTTGGTTTGCAATAAACCATTCCTGTAGCTGCAAGTCATGGTTTCTTGCCAGGTCCAACAGCTCCTGAATGGCTTCTTTTATTCTTAAAAGGGTTGTATCATCTGCAAAAGACACGAGATCTGCACCAGGAACCGCACCGCCCAAATCATTTATAAATAATAAAAAAAGAGAGTGGGTCCCAGCACAGATCCTTGTGGCACCCCTGACGTCACATTTCTTAAGCCAGAGTTCTCTCCGTTTAAGGAGACTAATTGTTGCCTGTTTTTTAAATATGTTTCAATTAAATGTAAACTTTTAAGGTTAAAGTCATAGTGCTTCAATTTATTTAGTAGAATATCAAAAGGCACGCAATCGAATGCCTTTTGAAGGTCATAAAATGTAACACCAACTAGATCACCGTTTTCTAGCCCTTTGGTTATTAAGCGCAATAGGTGATTTAAAGCCACATAAGTTGATTTTTTTGGCCTAAAGCCATATTGGTGAGAGAAGAATATGTTAAAATTTTCAAAATGACTCACAATTTGATTTTTTGAAACTTTCGAAAAATTTTCGACAGGACCGGAAGAAGTGATATCGGCCGAAAATTGTTGGGGTCGTCAAAAGATCCTTTTTTGTGAAGAGGTATGATTTTGGCTATTTTTAGGATGTCTGGAAAAATGCCTTCAGTGATACATTTATTAATGAGTTTTGTCAATGGTATATATATTTGATTTCTTACTAGTTTGACCAGCTCCACATTTAGTACGAAATGATCGCGTGATTTTCTACTTTTTAAAGAAAGAATAACATCTCGAATTTGAATATATGAAACTGTTTTGAAATTAAATTCTGGATAAGTATCTTTATTATCCAAAAAATCTTAAAATGATTTTGTAGGGGTAGGTAGTTCTTTCCTTATTTTTGATGGAATTTCTATAAAGAAATTGTTTAAATCGTTTGGGTTAACTTTAGGTTCTTGTTTTTGTTTTTTAGAGCGTTTATTTGAGTTAATAACGTCTGCATATGCCTTGGGAGTATTGTTACTTTTATTTATGTATTTTTTGTTGAAATTCTTTTTTGCTTTGTTTATTTCCGTTCTATAGTCGCGACGAAAATCGTTTGCAATTTTTTTATAATTTATATTTTCTGGAAAATTTCTGCTAAGGCATGTTGAAAAGTTTAAGTGCTCTCGCATATTTTTTAATTTATCCGAGAACCATTTGTTTGTGATATGCTTTGTATCAATAAATGTCTTTATTGGGAAGGCATTTTCTACTGCATTTGTGAGAGTGTTTGTAAATTCGACAAATTTAGCATTTAAATCAATTTTTTGGAAGGGTCTAACCCTTCCCAATTTATCTTGTCTATAATATTAAAAAAGTTTCACTTACCGACGTCCGTGTATGGCCTGTAAGATGACGGCTTATCTTTTTGAATGTTATCTATTTGAATTGATAGACTTACTGCGTAGTGGTCTGAGAGCCTGGGTCAAAGACACTACACTCATAAGGGCGAGCTACTTCGGAGTTAATTAAAAAATTGTCAAGACAATTATTGAGTCTAGTAGGTTCTCTCATTATAGGTGTATAGCCAAAAGAAGTGCATACATCCATAAGTGGTTTGAATCTGTTGTCATCTGTGAAAAAATGTACATTAAAATCACCACTAATGATAGTTTCTGTCTTAAAACGAGAACATTTTTCAAATAAAATTTCCAATTTGGTAAGAAAAATATCCATATCCCCAAGCGGATGACGGTAAATTGTAATAATTTGACATTGCTTCTGTATGATAGTACATGCTGAAATTTCTATATGCTTTTCCACTGAGAGATTATTAAATT
The DNA here is from genome assembly GCA_030704885.1 of Cynegetis impunctata. Classification (NCBI taxonomy): domain Eukaryota; kingdom Metazoa; phylum Arthropoda; class Insecta; order Coleoptera; family Coccinellidae; genus Cynegetis; species Cynegetis impunctata. The sequence goes on from JARQZK010004368.1 coordinate 329,700, forward strand.
CTGGAATAGGCGTGGCTAAAAGATCATCTTTTGCCAGTATTATAGCTCCACCTTTAGGAGTTGAACTACGTGCAAAAAAGGATATATTGTGTAAATTAGGAATGTGAAATATTTCACATTCTGGTTCTAATAAATGATGCTCAGATATAGTGAGCACATCGATTTTGTTTTCATCCAAAAAGAGTTCGATTTCTCCAACTTTATTTCTCACTGAGTATTCAGATGCACTATTTTGAAAGTATTTTTAGTGTTTATCAGCAAAGGGTCTTCCACTACTTCCTCGAAAAAAGTTAAACTTTGTTATATTTATGCCACTTAGCCATTTTCCAGGTGAAATGAAGTTTTCACTAATTTCTTCGGGTATACCCACCTTAAAGGAACTAAAGCTAATAGGTTTTGCATTTCTAGGTTCTATTTTATCACAGGTAATGTCATTTGTTTCGAACTTTCGTCGAATGTAAGCACAAAGTTGATCTTTGTTTGTGTCAATTGGTAATCTTGAGACGTGATACCAGAATTTCCTTTTTATCTTCAGTGCTTTTAGTTCATCGTCATCACCATTTCCTACAATCACAACTTTCTTTGTTCTGGTGTTTTTAGGTTTCTGTGAGCCATTTTTATTTTGTTGTTGAGTGCGCATTGAAATTGTGACGCGCCGGTGCTTTTGAGGGCTGGGTCTGCAGTCTGCATTTTTTGATTTGCTTCAGCATCTATGGTTTTCGATTCGGCGAAATTTACGTTGGTATGATTTTTAGATCGGACGTTAACGTATAAACTGGAATGTCACTGTCATTAATTTGATTGTTTTCCAAAATTTTGATTTTATCAAGTAATTGTTTTATAATTACATTCTTATGGTTTAGTATTGATTTTAAATACTTTATTTCTGCGACACTTGGTTTCCTAGGGTCAAGGTTTTCATCTGGCTGGAGTTCCTCTAGAACGTCGTGAAAAGTTATTGATTCGTCCATGTTGTTTTGCTGTTTGTCGTAGGCCAAACACGTTCAACAAAACCATGCCGTTTTCTTCGAAACTAGGACTTCTTCATCTATTTCTTTATCTGTGGTGCATTTTGCGTGGTACCACCCACCACATGCACCTGAGTATTGAATTCTATATGCCGTTTTATTTACGTTATGTTTGCAATTGTTGCATTGAATAGTTTTCTTGCCGGCCATTGTAACGTGCGCGCGCACAATTAGAGAAACTAAATAACAATAAGCAATTCATTCAGAGCTATTAGTAGGTACATTCAACAGTTTAAGAAGAGGAGAAGGGTTTACTTCAATCTGGTCGTTAACTAGGTTTCCGGAATTTTTATATTTATCGATGTATAGGGATTCCCAACAGTTGATTTTGTGGAGACTATTTTCTAACTGTAATATATATTATAATTGTGACTAAAGGTATGGTTTTCTTGAATAAGATGACACGCATAATTAGAGTCCGTTCTCTGCTCAATATAGCTACGTTGGTGTTCGTGTATTTGAGTTTCGAAATTTCTAATTGTACGTTCTATATAGAATTTTTCACAATCGTTACAGTTGAGTCTATAAACACCAGTACGTTCATCTTTATAGATTTTTGATTTGTTGTTTTCAATAAATTTTCCAGTACTATTGTTGGTTCTATATGAAACTTTGAAATTTTGTTTATAAAGAAACAATTTCAGGTTTTCGGAAGGTTTGCCCAAGTATGTTAAACTGTAAAACTGTTAAAGACTGTACTTTTCTCGGATATAAGTGGGTAAACTTCTGAAATTGCCATTTTGTATTTTCTCCTCTGAATGAGACTGTCAATCATATTGGGTGAATAACCATTATGTACCTACCTATAGCTCTGAATGAATTGCTTATTGTTATTTAGTTTCTCTAAGAACCCCTGTGTTATGTTCAATTTTTAGTGTAAATAAATTGTTTTGTAATACCATAATTTAGTACGAGATGACGTCAATGTTATGATTAAACCTCTGAAAAGTTAGTTTTTGTTTCTTTATGAAGTTATGAATATGAACTTTTACCAAGTAAATGCCAATTCAATTCAATGTTTTAATTTAATATATTTTTAGAAACCAATCAAATCATTATAATATATTCTTGTCTGTATCGTCGATATTATACCAGACAACCACTGAATTGATGAACAGTCAGTCTGTCTCTATCTGCGGTTTATTTCTAATGAAAAGCTCATTACTTGACCACCTTTCGATTTCTCGGATGCCTTCATGACCTCGCTATGCTTTATATGAGCACAATGAGGCGGACTTTTCTTTATTTTCTTTAATAACTAGTACCAGAGATCACGTATGAGATACGGACGATGGACATACACAACGTTATTGTGAAGGGATGCAACGGAATGTGCGGGCTTGAGATTGGTATGAAACTGACGATGTCTTGCTTGAGAGCAGCAGGAACATGAGGAATGGATAAAGAGATCACGACTGTGTGGAAATGCTGTAAGTAAAAATCTTTTACTTTCTTATAGCTACAATATTCGTAGTTATTTGTCTATGTGAAATATTTTATGCTTGAGAAGAAAATGAACAACTTAAAAAATTAAATTTCACTTTTTTATAAGTTTATATGTTCACATATATGTTTAAATGTGTGATTTTATTTAACAGGAATCTAATTTCGACATTAATCAAAATGGAATTATTGTATTGAATATACCAATTTTATTTTTAAAAACTTAATATTAAGTCATAATAATGTCAAAATTGATAAGTATGATGATAGTTGAATGAACCATAATTCGATGGCAAAAAATTTTTATGTTGAATTTTCAATTAGTTATTCAATAGATAATTAATAATTTTTTGCTGCCTGAAAATGAACATTGCAAGTGTGATAACTGTTGAACTATAGATCTGAGATTTTCTTTCTGTCTTGGAGCTATTCTGAAGCCTTTCAGAAATATCTCCAAGAAAGGAAAAAATTTCTTATTCATAGTTGAACAGTTATAAAACTTGTAATTTCCATGTTCAAGGCACCAAAATTTCATTAATTAACTAATTGAAAAAGAATGAGAAAATATTTTCCCGCCGAGCTATGGTTCATTCAGCTATCAAGTAAGTGACTGAATTTTTTAATTTCTTAATTTTCTTATTTATTATGGTTAAATAAGATTTATTGTTAAAGTGACCAAAATGGTTATGACTTGCGCAAGCCAGATTAACCGTTTTCGGCCGTATTTTTACCCCTCTGAGAAAATTATAAATAGGTATTGATCCTACAGTTTGAGATCTAGTTAAAAGAAATTTCCTCCTCTTTCTGAAGTTTTTTGCAGAAAACCAAACCCCTCTTCTTCTCTTTCAGTAAATTGTTTATAACTTTTACAATTTCAGCTAGCGGAATTTCATTTTAATCAAAAAACATCTACATGCTATTCCGATTCGAATGACACTTCCCTCATAGGTATTTTTCCGAGACTGTTAAACAAAACAGCACTTGTTGACTAGACTACCAAGTTCTCCAATTCATTCTGTTTTCTATTTCCTGAATTTTTTCCGAAGTTTTAACAAATAAATATAATGAGGTGTAGTTATAACAAAATTCTCCTTTATTATCATACAACTACGTATACATAAGTAGAGAGCATCAACCATAATTATATATACTTGGTGATTCGTTTATTGCATCTCTATTGAATAAACCGCTTTTTCTGGTTTACATTCAATAAGCACTACTTTAGCAAAGTAATTCATCTTAATAGGAGGAGGTGTTGCAGAATATGGAAGATCCTCACCTTATCTCTACGATATCATCGAATGAATATTCGTTCCTATATGAGCGCATTTCATTGCCGTAAGGGTACGTCCACATTGTAATATAATTTTTATTGTATCACCTTTTATTATGACCGAAGTCTCTAGCATCATCTTGCGAAGTGGGTGGATACGACATACTCGTACACAGTTTTTTCATTATTCGGTACGCCCATAACATGCCAAACCTTCGCTTTATGGACCTTTATTGATGGTGAATCGAAATAAATATCATCAAGTCGAATAATTGTCCTAGGGATTGATGATTATATATATATATATATATATATATATATATATATATATATATATATATATATATATATATATATATAGATAACTAAACAAAAAAATAAAAAAAAACAAAACTAACTTTTCACAGGATGAAATAAAAATCTATTGAGTAAACGCGTTTCGTAATAACATTGACTTCATCTCGTACTAAAGTATGGTATCACAAAACAATCTTTTTATACGAAAATTGAATATAACAGAGGAGTTCTTAGAGAAACTAAATAACAATAAGCAATTCATTCCGAGTTATTAGTAGGTACATTGAACAGATTACGGAGAGGAGAACGGTTTACTTCAATCTGGTCGTTAACTAGGTTTCCGGAATTTTTATATTTGATGATGTATAGGGATTCCGAACAGTTCGTTTTATGGATACTATTTTCTAATTGTAATATATTATAATTGTGATTAAAGGTATGGTTTTCTTGAATAAAATGGCACGCATAATTGGAGTCAGTTTTCTGCTTAAAATAAAGCTACGTTGGTGTTCGTGTATTCGAGTTTTGAAATTTCAAAATGTACGTACTATATAGAAAAAAAAATATTGATTGAAATAATTAAGAAATATACGAAATTTTAACCCAAGTACGCCATTAAAAATTCAAACGAGTTGATCAAAAACATTCAAAATATTGTATTACCTCACTATTCAAAATTATTTTCTTTAGATGTGAGCAATGTGTTTCCTAGCACTCCACCTAATAAAACGGTAAATTAAATCAAAAATTTTCTTATTTCTAATAATGTTCATCCACTAATACAGTCAGATATTACTCATTTACTAGAAATTTGTTTAGAACAAAATTATTTCAGTTTGAACAACGTGTGTTATAGTAATAAGGAAGGTTTGATCATGGGAAATCCCTTAAGCCCTTTGTTATCTGAAATCTTTATGGATAATTTAGAGAAAACTATTATATGAACCACTTCAGCAGTAAATACTTTCTTTATTGGTATAGATACATTGATGACGTCATTGTTTGCTATACTGGTACATATAGACAATTGGATAATTTCATTACTCATATTAATTCCATACACCTCCGTATTAAATTTTCTCTAGGAACTGAAATGAATAATTCTATTAATTACTTAGATTTAACTATTATCAGAAAAACCAACAAACACGAATTTTCAATTTTTCATAAACCATCTCACACAGTTACTACAATTCATAACACATCACTACACCCTTTTTCACATAAATTAGCCGCTTATCATAGTATGATTCATAGGCTTTTCAAAATTCTATTGTCCGAAACTAATTTTCGAAAGGAATTGCGCATAATCAAAAAAATGGCAGTAAATAATGGTTATTCACCCACTAAGATTGACAGCCTCATTCAGAGGAAAAAATACAAAATGGCAGAAATTTTCCCACTTATACCCGCGAAAAATAGAGTATTTAACAGTTTAACATACTTTGGAAAACCTTACGGAAACCTGAAATTGTTTTTTTTATAAACAAAATTTCATATAAAACCATCAATAGCATTGGAAAATTGATTGAAAACAACAAATCAAAAATACATAGAGATGAACGTACTGGTGTTTATAGACTCGACTGTAACGATTGTGAAAAATTCTATAGGACGTACAATTAGAAATTTCAAAACTCGAATACACGAACACCATCAACATAGCTATATTAAGCAGAAAACTGACTTTAATTATGCGTGCCATCTTATTCAAGACAACCATACCTTTAATCACAATTATAATATATTACAATTAGAAAACAGTATCCATAAAACCAACTGTTGGGAATCCCTATACATCAATAAATATAAAAATTCCGGAAACCTAGTTATAACGAACAGATTGAAGTAAACCCTTCTCCTCATCCTTAATCTGTTCAATGTACCTACTCTGAATGAATTGCTTATTGTTATTTAGTTTCTTTAGGAACCCCTCTGTTATATTCAATTTTCATATAAATAGATTGTTTTGTAATACCATAGTTCAGTACGAGATGAAGTCAATGTTATGACGAAACGCGTTTACTCAATAGATTTTTATTGCAACGTGTGAAAAGTTAGTTTTCTTAATTTGTTTATAAAGTAATGAATATGAACTTTCACCAAGTAAATGCCATATATCTATTTATATATAATTATATATATATATATATATATATATATATTATATATATATATATATATATATATATATGTATATAATATACTATATATATATATATATATATATATATATATATATATATTATATATATATATATATATTATATATATATATATATATATTATATATATATATATATATATATATATATTATAATATATATATATATATATATATATATATATATATATATATATATATATATATATATATATATATATATATATATATATATATAATATATATATATATATATATATATATATATATATATATACATATATATATATATATATATATATATATATATATATATATATATATATATATATATATATATATATATACATATATATATATATATATATATATATATATATAATATATATATATATTATATATATATATATATACATATATATATATATATATATATATATATATATATATATATATATATATATATATACATATATTTTTCACAATACACTAATTCTAAAACACAATGATTACGTCGACTTTAAAATATTGAATATTTTACCTCAAATCCTTCCTCCTTCCATGTTAGTTGTCAAAGTCATATTAACATTTCGGTTTTCAGCTAAATTTCGTTTTTCTTCTTATACGTTAGTTGTTCTGTTATTAGTGGCAATTGTTTTAGAATTAGTGTGAAATATTTTATATCAATTGAATACTGAGGAAGAAGGCCATAGCCTACGAAATGTATATTTCAAACTACTAGTTTTATTAGCAGAATAATAACCTGAAAATATCCAACAAAAATAAGTTTCTATTTAATATAGAAAATAAGTTAACCAAATGCAATGAATATATTATATATTTATATATATATACCTATATATATATATATATATATATATATATATATATATATATATATATATATATATATATATATAAACGGTTAATATCAGAAACAATAAATATATATTTTGAATTGATTTGGCCCCTAGTTGTTTTAAATCATCATTACAATATATATTATATATATATATATATATATATATATATATATATATATTATATATATATATATATATTATATATATATATATATTATATATATTATATATATATATATATATATTATATATATATATATATATATATATATACATATAAAATAATAATGCATATATATATATATATATATATATATATATATATATATATATATATATATATATATTTATGAATTTTTAACAAAATACATAAATCAAAACCAAAAATTTCACTACAGAACCTAACACAATCAACCCAACATCATCAATTTAATTAATTCAAGTTAAATATCCCAACTTCGGTTAGATATTTTTCACAACCCTCAAACAACATCGTCTCTAACTGAACGATTCAAATTATATAAGGAAATATTACCTGCTTTTCAATAAAGTCATTTTTACCTCCCTATCGCCTGTTATTGTTAGAAAAACGAGAAACAATTGATAATGCAGCAAAGGCAAGCATGTGCTTTTCATAATATTCTAATGATGATGATTTAAAACAACTAGGGGCCAAATCAATTCAAAATATATATTTATTGTTTCTGATATTAACCGTTTTAAGGATAAATTCGAATTTCGAGTTGTCGAAACTCATACAACCATCAGCATCACCTGGAGGATTGTTTATGGTGAAGTAATATTGTAATAGATTCAAATCAACTAGCGGTCACTCAGGGCCGTAGCCAAGGGGGCACCTGAGAGGGCTGAGCCCCCTATGGAATTATTCAAGCCCCCTCTAGAAAAGATACCAGCATTATTACAAACTAAAAATGTTGATATCTGCATATAAAATTCACTTGTTCTACCAGTTATTTAAAATCATATATCAAAATCACAGTCATGATTTTTTCGCAACCGCACGAAAAAATAGTGCACCCAACATGTTTCCTACTCTGGCTACGGCGCTGGGCCACATCAATTCAAAACATATATTTACCGTTTTTAAGGATAAATTCGAATTTCGAGTTGTCAAAGCTCATATAACCATCAGCATCACCTGGAGGATTGTTTATGGTTGATTAATTAATATCGGTTTTATATTGATGGGAAACCTAAAGAAAAGTTCACATTTCTTCCACAGGTTTAAATTCGATACCAAATTCGAATATTTTTTTCTAAATTTAATTATTGCTACAATCTAGTCAGCCTACCAATAAGTAACTTTTTCAGATTCCTAATATACTACCAAATTAATTCAAAGAGTCATCCTTTGAATAATTTTTCTTGCACATTATTTAAATAGCACAGTTTTTTTGATTTGTACAGTACTACACTAGCTCATCAGATTTGTTTTCTTCAGTCGTCTTTTCTGGTTTGAGTCATCCGGGAATTTCGTTATATGAAAAGTATGACATGTCTTGTCCGCATTCGATTTTCTGAATCGAATCGCCAAATATATTCAGAGAATATATAACAGTTCCGTCTGAAATCGTTTCTTGGATTTTAATACTTCATGCGAAGCATTTTCTATTTTATTGATTTCCTCCTCGAAATAATTCGATTTTTTAAATTTGGGAAGCTGAATAAGAAAGCAAAATCACTTTGAAGAAAGATCGTTCAACTTAATACCGTGGTTTTATTGAAAAGCGATTTTAAAATAAGGAAAATCACTTGTGTTTCGAAGTTTTATTCGAAATGAAGATTATAGAGTTATTATTATTCCGAAGAATATAACTTGTTATATAAACCGGTGAAAAAATGAAACGATTATTTGTATCTGTCATGGCGAATCAATCAGATCTAGGAAACGTGACCCATGTTATGATTTCTGTCGTGCTTCTTATAAATGTAGAAATCGAAGTAGACTTTTTTCATTTATTGAAGATGTAATAATTATGAAATATGATTGATAAACCATTTTATTTCCTCAGAAAAAAGGCTCAGATAAATTCTTCGATTTCACTCCTTGGAAATGACGAATATTCGAAAAATAGGTACCTACGAATTTCGCGAAGATCAGATACAGTGGACCGATATCAGTGAATTGTGATAATAAATACTTTCATCATATGAAAAACCAGTGAGCAGCAGAGTTCTGCCACTAAGGTCGTATTTTCCTATAGTTTTTGTTGTTGTAGTTTTCTTACGTACAAATTCTCAACCCCTAACTCAACTTAGAAGGGATGTGGATATGAAAAATACTAAAAAATATGAAATCTCTGCATCAAAATGGCAGCAGTTGCGAAACAAAGTTGAAAGCTTCAAAAGGTTATACCCTTAAATCAACTCAATTTGCGTAGGTACGAAATTCACAATCTGCAGAAGTTGTAGAGGTGCGCATAATCTCAAAAACCACAAAAAAAACAAGAACTATCTACATAAAAATGACAACGGTCAAATAATGAAGTTAATATTGCCAAAGGACATTTTCCTACCATCAACCTAATCCAATTAAATTACATAAAGGGAACAAGAAAAATTCTTTAATAATTAAAAAATTATCAATTAACTTACCAAGTGAGCTGGTGATACTTATTCCGCAACGCAAAATCTGCATTCACAATCCAACGGTGAATTATAGAAAGCGTCAAATCACCCCGAGTCACCACCGTTGGATTGTGAACAGATTTTGTGTTGCGGCATAAGTATCACCAGCTCCCTTAGAAAGTTGTTCGATATTTTCAAATAATTGAAGAATTTTCCTTGTTCACTTTATGTAATGTATGGAATTGACTATGGTCAACAAGTATGTTTTTCATGATTTAATAATCCAATTACGAAATATCAACATTCTAGCTGAATATCTAGTGGGTTAGAGGGTGAAAAATTCTTCAGAAACGGTTTGTTTTAGTACGTATAGTATGCACCTTTCAAGATGCCTTTACATGCTGAATTTTAAATATGATTTTCATGATTAATTTCCTTTTTTTTTGTCACCAGTGCTCATGAATCTCCCTGCAGTCCCTTCCTGCCTCTAAGTTTGAAGATGCTAAAATCTTGAATGAATTCTCCCAAATTTTCACAGTTTCCAGTCTCAAGAAGAACCCTAAGTACCAAATTTGATCTCATTTGTTGAGCTATTGGAGGTACTGAAATGTACTCAATATATACAGGAAGGTTGCCCATAGGTATTGAAAAAATTTCCATAAAAAGTAACGTAGAAAATTTTGAATATAACATTGAAAATATATCTGAATCTAACTCTGATCGTTTAGACATCGTAAGACATCTATATATTAACATTAATTAAGCAAAACGTTCTTACGAATGACTCAATTTGGGCGATGAGTCCATAAACTGAACCAAGTAGTATAACAGACTGAACCAGCACGATTTCTATTAAAAATTGCTAATAATTCTAAGAAAGTTACTATTTTAATTGACTAAGTGGTGGACAAAAATTGTAGTATTTCTAGTAGTGATTTTTTATTTAACCAAACATTTATCAGAAATATCTATCAGTGAAACATACGGATTCTTGAAGTTAAACGAAACTTGAAATTTTCATCTGAAGAAAAATGAGTACTGAAAACATAAATAACCAATAAAAGGACCATTATTTTAGTCCAATACCTACATACTTACAATAGAACCATAAACTGCATTGGATGCATTAAAATACGTCATTGTATTATATTACATAATACAATTTATTTATTAGCTGACACAATTTCGAGAGGTTGAAGTGGTGCAAAAACTTGAAAATCTGCAAAAACGATAAAAACTCCTATATAAATAACGGCGGTGAGACAAGTCATTTGGAATTCCCAATTTTGTTGCTTGGATTTCGAAGGGATGTAGGGATGCGCAATCCTCTGAAAACACTTGAAATTTCCACCTAAAATTGACGGCGATAGGGGAAATCACTTCATTGACATCAACTCAATCCACGTATCAAATTTCAGCCATCTTGCTCAATCGGCAAAAACTGTATTCAAAATAACAGAAACCACGAAAATATGAGATACACCTACACACAGATGGCTGCGATTCAGGAAAATAGTTGAAACTACCAAAAAGCACTTCCCTTGTGTTAACTTAATCCACATACAAAATTTCAACCTCCTACTTCATTCTGGAGGAGCTGTTGAGGCGTGCGAATACTCGAAACCCAGTGAAGATTAAACTATTGGCGGGTAGGCAAAAAAGTTTATTCCTCCTTAGCATCAACATAATCAATGTAGAATATTTCAATTGATTGATGGTTCTTTTGCTCCATGCTTCGTCTGAAACGCTCTAGAAGGCCTTTCATTTCAGATGATTTGTTGTGAATTTCCAAATTTTTCTCTTCATGCGTTTACCTACTTTGCCCAAAGATTGAAAATATGAAATTTCTAATGAATTCTCACAAATTTAGTTATTTTCATTTTTCATTTTGCCTCCGGAATAACCCCAGAGCTCTTTTGGTTTGAATGGATCCACTGGGATGTCAAAATGAACCAGGGAAATATATATTCATCAAAAAAATCTAGGGAATCGTGGACCAGGGTATAAAAACCTATTCCATACCTGACTGTTGACACACAGTGCAATAGAATATTATTTTCAGAAAAAATTGTATAATTACGGCACCGGAGTTATAATGAACCGACGAGAATTCCTGGCTAGACCAAAACTGCCCAAATTATCGACTTTTTAGCGGATTTTTACTTTGAAAACCTGCTTATTAAAATAGGTGAGATTTGCAAAGTTAGACCTGGGACCAAGATAGTTTTTCGTTTCATGACTTTTTATGATGCTTTGCACCAATAACTCAAATTATATATATATATATATATATATATATATATATATATATATATATATATATATATATATATATATATATATATATATATATATATATATATATATATATATATATATATATATATATATATATATATATATATATATATATATATACATATATAAAGGATTTTTCAATAAGAGGTACCTGATGTTGAAAGATTATATTTATAATAGGGTGCCATGATTTGATGACAGTGAGTGAATCTGACATTTCAGTAGTGAAATGCAGCGATACACGGTAGATCAGCGTGCTTACATTGTGAAAACTTATTATGAAAATGAGTCTTCTGTAATAAAGACCACCCAACAGAAAAAACAATTCGCAGTTTTGTGCGTAAGTTTGAAACTAATGGATCTGTCCAAGATGTAAAATCTCCAGTACGTGAACGTGCATGCCGTTCTGTGGAAAATATTGCAGTGGTTCTTGAAAGTGTGGCTGCAGATCCAGAAATGTCTGTCGCACGACGTGCGCACTACTTGGCTCTCAGCAAAACCACAACGTGGCGAATTTTAACAAAAAATTTGTCTCTCCACCCATACAAGATACAGTTAACTCAAGAATTAAATCCAGCCGACCACTTGCAGCGACGTACGTTTGCTAATTGGATACTCCAAAAGCAGGCTGTTGATAATGACTTTTTGCAAGAGGATAATGTTTAGCGATGAAGACCATTTTCATTTAAGTGGGTATGTAAATACACAAAACTGTCACATTTGGGGCAGTGAAAATCCAAGACGCATTCACGAGAAGCCTATGCACTCCCAACGTGTGACTGTTTGGTGCGCTTTGTGGAATGGGGGCATAATCGGGCCATAGTTTTTTGAAAATGAAGACGGTCAAGCAGTTACCGTCAATGGTGAACGTTACCGCGCCATGATGAACGAATGGTTGTGGCCAGATTTAAGGGATATGGAAGCTAACAATATGTGGTTTCAACAGGATGGTGCAACATGTCACACCGCCCGAGAAACTATGGTCTTATTGCAGACGAAATTGAAAGGAATAATCCTATCGAAATGGTGATGATAACTGGCCGCCAAGATCGTGCGACCTAACGCCCCTAGATAACTTTCTGTGGGGCTATGTTAAAAGTAAGGTTCACGCGAACCATCCAGGAACCATTCCGGATTTGAAACACGGGATTCGGAACATAATTCGAGAAATTCCACCACAAATATGTAGCGACGTAATCTAATTTTGCTAAAAGAGTTGTGTCATGTCACAGAAGCCACGAAGGTAGTTTGACAGATATTGTTTTTCATACTTAATTGTAATAAGTCATGTTAACACATGTACTGTAACAATATTGAAATTTTCTAGTGTAGTTTGTATTTTATTCACTACCAAAACCCGGTACCTCTTGTTGAAAAACCCTGTATATATATATATATATATATATATATATATATATATATATATATATATATATATATATTATATATTATATATGCATGTATGTGTAAATGTGCTTATGTATGTTAAATACATAATAAAGGGAGCAGTTTTGGAGCAATTGGGTTAAAGTTTGTAAATAGGTAGTTTAGTATGATATCTTGGATGGGATAGCTTTTGGTTCAAATTGGTTGGGGGGTTGACCCCCTGAGGTAAAAAATTAATCTTGTTGACATGATAAAGGGCGTCATTTTGGAGCAATAGGATTGAAAGAGTGTGAGTAGGTATTTTTGTATAATATCTGGGATATTGTTCGAATGGGTTGGTTTATGTTCGAATGGGTTGGGGAGTTAAACGCCCGAGGGAAGAAATAAATCTTATTTACACGATAAAAAGCGCTATTTGGAAGCAATAGGGTTGAAAGTTTGTAAGTAGGTAGTTTCATATAATATTTTGGATATAATTAGTTTCGGTACGAATTGGATGTGGAGTTGACCCCCCAGAAGAGAAAAAATATTTTGTTCACAAGAAGCAATTTTTAATTTTTTTGAATTCGTAGAAAAAATCATAGTTAAATGAATAGAATTTTCAAACTGGATACGTTATGAAAACTAATTCAGCTCGCTGTGATATAGTTTCTTAATTCTTAAATTATACTCAATTTAGTGAATTAAAAATTATTTCAGCAACAATTTATTATATCAATATTTATTACATTGAATACATACAATATTTATTACATTGAAGTCTAAAAGCAGCTTCAACAAAACCATTACAACCATAATATCAAATTGTCATTGGCAACATTTATTACAAATATTTCAGTGCATTTGACATTATCCGCTATAGTTAACCATTCATATCTCCGCTTACCCATAGGACATCTCACTTTCCATCTTACACATCCATTCTTTCAAACTAATTACGCAATTACAATCAATAAACAATATCTACATCAGACGTACGACTGAGAAGAGGCGTCCATCCAATAGCAACTCCGGAGTAATTGTTTTGTAGCAAAAGAATGAGTTAATAAACTACGGTTGTAAGAAATCCAGGATTGTTTGTAGCCTGGGGTCACTTTGGGTGCAGTGGATCGATCGCGAGCTGGTCGATGCACAATGCCGTGTGGGTGCTGCATGGGCTAAGCATTCCAAAAAAAAATAAAATGTTGGGCATGCCGTTGGACGACCTTTACGATGTGATGATAACTCACTAGAAGAAGATTTCTGGAATGTGGGGAATTAGCGAAGGTTATTTGTTAATGTCGAGATGTCGATGCATTAATGATATTTTGATGAATATGCCTATCTCATCAGTTTTGGTACTAATAATTATATTTTATTCGGGTTTCACAAATTTACAATTTTTACACATGTCAACAGTTATACCTTACAAAACTAGTAGGTGATATATCAATAAAAAACATACAGTTAAATACCAAGTAGTACAAACAAAAAATATAAAATAATTAACAGGAATAGACAAGAAACAAATTCGGAGACGCAACATGTCTTAACTATCCTATAACAGTATTATTCTCTCTTAATAAAAAAAAAGATGAGAAACAAATCTTTGAAGATCTATACAACGTGAATCCAAAACCTCTTTCACATCAAAAAATAAACACCTATTTGAAAAATTTTAATTTTATGTTGAAAATTCAGTACAGACAAACTATGAAGTGAGGAGGGTAAATTATTATAAAGTTTTATTGACATATAAAAAGGGCCCCTCTGAGATAAGGTGAGTCTCAAAAGATCCCTATTTCTGGTGGAATATGCTTGGCTACCTCCATTCAAAGAAAATTTAGATTTATTTTTATGGACATAAATCAATGCTTCCAAGATATATACACTAGGAAAATTCAAAATACCTAGTTTAATATAAAACAGTATTATTCTCTCTTAATAAAAAAAAAGATGAGAAACAAATCTTTGAAGATCTATACAACGTGAATCCAAAACCTCTTTCACATCAAAAAATGAACACCTATTTGAAAAATTTTAATTTTATGTTGAAAATTCAGTACAGACAAACTATGAAGTGAGGAGGGTAAATTATTATAAAGTTTTATTGACATATAAAAAGGGCCCCTCTGAGATAAGGTGAGTCTCAAAAGATCCCTATTTCTGGTGGAATATGCTTGGCTACCTCCATTCAAAGAAAATTTAGATTTATTTTCATGGACATAAATCAATGCTTCCAAGATATATACACTAGGAAAATTCAAAATACCTAGTTTAATATAGGCTGCTCTGCAATCATCTCTGTAAATAAGGCCAGCAATTATTCTAACCGCTCTTCTTTGAAGTGCAAATATTATAGTAGCGGATGCACAATTACCCCAAACTGAGAGTCCATATCTAATTGATGACTATTAAAGCAAAATAAGTAGTTCTCAATAACTCAGTTGATAATAATTGGTGTGACATCGATTTCAGTAAAAATATATTTTTAGTTAGTTTCGCGGCTAACTGGTCAATTTGGGCATCGCAACGGAGACTAGAATCAATAATAATCCCAAGGAACTTTGAAATACCCCCAAGGTCTTTTATTCGTTTGAGGGTGAAAAGCAATTTCACAGTTTTTTGTTCGTTTGCCACCAATCTGTTCGAGGTAAACCAGCTAAAGGCCCCCAACTGAGCAGCTGCACCATGACGAAATACACCTAACAAGTCACTAGATGTAACAGAGACAGTTGTGTCATCAGCAAATGATAACTGACACGGCCAAAAAAATTTTTTCATATATATATATATATATATATATATATATATATATATATATATATATATATATATATATATATATATATATATATATATATATATATATATAACAAGTAGATCAGAATTATCGGTATAGCCCGCTTATATGGAAGCAGCCGTTGACACGTGTTTCGGACTCTTTGGTCCTCATCAGAACGGCGTAGCCAAGCATTGGATTGAAAACTTGGAGATGAAAATAGCACAACAAACGAAATCCCCTGCTACGGAAGACAATCACACATTTGTGGCTTATTGTTTGAACTCTCCGGTTTGGGAGATTTGGTCAAACTTTGCCACGGAGGCGATTAATGCCATCCGCGAGATCTCAGACCGAGTAAATAAACAACAACAAAGAAATTAGTCGCGGGAAAATATTAAACAAGTAGAGCAGAATTATCGGTATAGCCCGCTTATATGGAAGCAGCCGTTGACACGTGTTTCGGACTCTTTGGTACTCAATTTCATCAATTTCATCCATGGTCATCGTTAAAGCGAACTTGAGAACACAAAAAACTGACGATTGTTTATAAAACTGTCAAACTGTTCCATGACAACAGAGTGCATGACGTTGGGATTTTTCTTTAGAATTGCGAGGTACGGAGATTTTTCTTTCTTCGGAATCAAAATATAATAATTCAACGGGATTACGAAAAATTTTTAACGACACACGGCCGATATGTAGCAAATAACGGATGAGGTTGGATATTGTAATCCGAGGCGGAGCCGAGAATTATAACTAACCGAATCCGTTATTTGCGTATCGGCCGTGTGTCGTTAAAAATTTTTCGTTAATAACTATAGTTTGAAATTCGCATTTGAAGAAGCTGTAGTGTCAGCGAAATGCGCTGTGGAACTGTTACTGTTTTATTATATGTGAAAATCGTTAAACTTAGAGTTTAATTTCTCAAACATATATGTATATACATATATATATATATATATATATATATATATATATATATATATATATATATATATATATATATATATATATATATATAATATATAAGAGAGGGATAGTCTCGACTGGTTAGTTTAAGAACAAGGTTGGGAGTTCTTGAGGATGCAGCTGGCAACACTGTGCCTAAGGTCGAAGAAAACTCTTTGTCATTTATGTCGGGCTTTCGGAATCTTTTTTATTCCTTCATCAGGACAGATAAACGTGAGGCTAGAATAAAATAAACGTATATAACATTAAACAGAGAGTCTACAATCTACTTCAGACGTAGAAATATTTGTGAAAAAATCTATTTTAATATGAATTGTGCTGTACTAGGTTATCTTTCATTTGATTTTATTGACATTTTCTAAAAGAATTGATGTTTTTGTTTCATTGCGTAGGCGGCTTTGATTTCAAATCTGAATAACAAATTTGAAAAAAATTCTAAAGAAACTTTTTCAATAATGTAGAAAATAAGATAAGTTTATTTATGATCAAAATTGTTTTGTTCTCCCCTGTACATCTGTCATAAATTTGGAGTTCTTCGCAATTCACCAATCTTTATTAGGAATAAAATATTCTGACAAATGGATATAAGATAGTTTCCTATAATTATGGTACAAACATTTTGAAACTCAATGTATATGTTATCTGTATCAAAACATACATGCTCACATCATAGAATAATTTCTACTAGTTAATCCTGTATGCAAAATAATGAATTCATAATTATATTAAAAATTACGAATTTAAACAGCCATAATACAGAATTTTTAGAAGTTAGTAATAAATAGAATACCGACTCAAATAACAAACTCTGCAATGATATATCTCGCCAAATATTGAACGCAGAAATTGACAGACGATTTGAATAAAATACCGAACATCGGTTTCTCCTTGCTTCAACACTTATTGAATAAATATCGAATTTGGGGATCGGAAATCGAGAGAGCGATGGTTGGGGTTGATTATGTCAAGAATGTGATTCGCCCTCAGACGGCGGCGGTCAACTACATGAATACACCCGAATAAATGTCGGAAACGGAAACCGTTTCCGTTTATCGATATGAGTGATATGCGGCGGATGATTTGAATTGTGCCTTGATTGCATGGGCGTGGCGTTTGGAGAAATATGAATTTGTTTCCTAATGAACAGATAAGAAAAATGCAAGTAATCTATGCTACACCGTAGATGCATGCTATTGAAAATTGAAACTAATCAAGAATGTTTTTCGAATAGTTAATGAATTATATTAATAGCATTCACCCACATATAACGTTCAAAATTGAAAAAGAAATGGATCCACCGGTGAATTTCTTAGATTCAACTATCTTTCATAATAGGCCGAGAGATACTAGGATTTGTGATGTCATTTCCTTCAGTACGGCGCTTTTAGTGGAGTTCATTTACGTAATAAATTGAAGGAAAATGACGTTGTTACCGGTGGTGCGCGGGTCGCAATTGCAGAATAATTAATTGAAATTGCTCGAAAATCCGGAGGTGTCAAACAATTTCTTTCACAAAATTTCTTCAATTAATCGGTATTTTAACAACAAAAAATCCGACGCTCGCCATATATGCCATACTTCTCCGGTTGGTGTTTCGGCCACCATACTTTTTCGAAAATGTTTTTTCAAATTTTATTTTAAATTTTTTAAAATTTCTTAAAGAATGATTTTTTTTTTTAAATTGGTTCTTATTAATCTTGAACGAAAATCACCACGCCATACCATTCCGACGATCCAAAATACCCGCCATACCCCCTCAAACATGTAATTTATTGAAATTCGAAAAACTATTTCTTTCAGTATGACAGTTGAATCGTGGTCAGTTTATGATACAGTGAGATAAAATTATATTCGCCATACTTCTAGTGCAGTACAAAAGTGGTGCCATACTTGAAAAATGTTATTTTTTAACCGTTTTTAAAACACGCCTACAGAAGTCGAAAAATTATTTTTCGTGCAATCGCACGCGAAGCGAGTATTTCGCGTACGCACCACAGTCAGCGAAATTTACTTTCGCGGCCGTTACCCATAGCAACGGCCACTAAACCAAACGTCACTTATACCAAGAAGTAACAACAACTATGATATTTCAAAAGAGACATCCTGTATCTCAATGCATTTTGCGTTCTGTCAAGAACTGTCAAAATATTTTGTATATATTCGAACATGGTCTTTCCATAGCAACGCGTTCCATAGCGACTTGTTAATTACTGTTAATTTTAAAGCACTAATATTTTTATTTGCAATTGTCTCGTTTAACAATTTTGTCGATTGCACGAAAAATAGTGTGTATGCCATGGCCGCGAAACTTTTTAGCTACCTCAAGATTATCCTGCCTCGGCCGCAAGCGGCCTCAGCGATAATTTCTCTTTCGGTACGCTAAAAAGGTATTTCGCGGCCTAGGTATACAAATAACTATTCTACAGTAGGTATGGCATAAATGAAATCAGATTATCCCAATACGATTATAAGTTGAAAAAATACGCCATACTGTGACCTTGGCACGAAAGACCGTGATACGCACGCTGCGATGTAAAAAAAATAAATAAATGAAACGATTTTTTACAGTATGGCATGTCAATTTTTGGAAATTTCATAAAAAGTATGATTCAAGAAAATTTATCCCATACTTATGGTGAAGTCTGGGCAGGAACAACAAAGTGATCCTCCTCTGGGTGCCGGGGCACGTCGGAGTGAAGGGTAATGAACAAGCAGACACCCTGGCACGAAAGGGTGCGTCAACGCCACTAATCGGGCCAGAGCCTTTCTGCGGTCTTGGAAAATCTTACTTCCAAGAAGAACTCAATAAAGCTGAAGAAGCAATGAGAGCAACATACTGGCAAAGACTTCCAGGACTGAGACAGGCCAAAGATCTCCTCGGAAAGTTCAACCGAGCAAGATCGAAGACACTGATTAACCTCAGCAAAACTAGTCTAAAGACAATCACATGATTTCTTACGGGGCATTGCAGACTCAAAGAACACCTAAGGAAGCTAGGTTTAGAGGGGGACAGCACCTGCAGATTCTGCAAGGAACGTCCAGAAACACCTCACCATATACTGATGGAGTGCTATGCTGTGCACCATGAAAGACTGAACATACTGGTATCATACCAGCTGACTGTAGAAGAAATACCACGAATAGACCCCCTTAAAATCCTCAAATTCCTGAAGGTATTGAGGCTTGAGGGGCTGCTGTAAAACGAGAACACATCGAGAAGCAGAAGAAGATGGGGCACAATAGATCTAATAAGGTCGCAGCGCATCGGTCACCATCCAAACATACCAATACCAATACCAATATGGTGAAGTCCAAAAGTGGTACCATACTGTAAGAAATTGATTCAATATTGCATGAAATTTAACAATTATATAATTACATTGTACGTATATCATCCACTCTACAGGTATGCCATTATAACAATTATGTTTCTAATCATAAAAACAACTACTAGACCAAATTTCAAGGTGAAAGAAATAGTTTTTCGAATTTTGAAAAATTACATGTTTGAGGGGTTATGGCGGGTATTTTGGACTGTCGGAATGATATGGCGTGGTGATTTTCGCACAAGATCAATAAAAACCAATTGTTTAAAAAAGAACAGCCTGTAAGAAATAAATTTCATAAAAAATTAAAAAAAAAACATTTTCAAAAAAGTATGGCGGGCCTATACATCCATCGGAGAAGTATGGCATATAGCGAGCGTCGGATTTTTTGTTGTTAAAATGCCGATAAATTAAAAAATTTCGTGAAATAAATTGTTTGACACCTCCGGAATCTCGAGCAATTTCAATGACTTATTCTGCAATTGCGATCCGCGAACCACCGGTAAGAACGTCATCTTCTTTCAATTTGTTACGTATATGAACTCCCCTAAAAGCGCCATACTGTAAGAAATGACTTTACAAATCGTTCCAGTATCTCTCGGTCTATATCTTTCATAATAATAATACTTCGAGTTTTGATATATAGGTACAGAAAACCAACTTTCACGGATATATGTATTCCGTCAGATTAAAAACATTCTCTTTCCCACAAACATTCAGCTTTTAACTCAATGATCCACAGAACGTTTTCAATTCCATAATCCGTACCAAAATTAGCGAAACAAATTTCTACTATCAAAATATTTGCTTTAAATAATGGTTTTAATACAAGTCTGATAGATAAAACGATGAAGAATATATATATATATATAGTCAGGTATAGCTTACAACAGCATATATCCTCAGTCGAAGGTAGAAAAATGGGAAAAATCCACATCTTCAACATATTTTGGTCCTCAAACAAAGAACAGAAAAAGTTGCTAATAAGTCATACTTGAATGTAATACTTAAATTGCTTTCAAACATAACACAAAACTCTCAGGATTTTCATTCAATGCCAAAAAATTTTTTCGAAAAATAAAACGGATTCAACGTATTCGAATCATTGCCGTGAAAACCACCAAAATTTTTCACAAATAAATAACTTCCAAATTATGCACAAATTACCGAAAGGGACCAAACTAACTTACATAGAATCATTGGAAATGAAATCATAATGCAAAAAGCGATATCTTGCTGAACGAACAGATGGACTTGAAATATTCTCCTATATTTAGTGTATTCAAACAATAACTATTTTTTAAGAATATTTTATTGTACCTATTTGAGAAACCCACCTCGATTAGCCCTTCTTATCTATTTAGGACCTGTAATAATTCGTATTTTTCTTTTTCGTATTTTTGTGTTAATAAACGTAGTATATTCAAGTTTTGTTCTTGTTCATCAAG
Organism: Cynegetis impunctata; assembly: GCA_030704885.1. Classification (NCBI taxonomy): domain Eukaryota; kingdom Metazoa; phylum Arthropoda; class Insecta; order Coleoptera; family Coccinellidae; genus Cynegetis; species Cynegetis impunctata. The sequence goes on from JARQZK010004368.1 coordinate 351,548, forward strand.
AATATTTTTTATGTTATAATAATGTAATCTTATTTGTGTCACGTTGAATGACTTCAATAAAGCATTACAAAAATGTTTAAGGATTTAATATGAGAGACATCTGCATACCGGAAATGCAAGTGAATACCGTTGATCACAGAATGAAGTATGCTTTGAGAAATTGCACTTCATAAGCATACCAAAATGAAAATTGAAACTTCATTTATGAAAAAAATTCGCAAAGTGCATCGCCTACTGACAGCGAAGCTGGTCCAGATGCTATTCGGGCGGAATAGTATCTGCGAAATGCAGCGCCGTTGTGTAAAAGATTTGAAACCCACTAAGGATCGTATTTCAATATAAACTCAAACCACTTACCAAATTATAACGCTCCAACTCAATCTTCAGTAACTGTGGAGGTGGAAACGTTTTCAAGAACCACGAAAAAACTGCCAATATGTACCAGGAAAAATATATATGTGAAAATAATTTATATCTGCTAGAAATACCAAATTTCAGATCAATAGGTATTATGGAATCCGCTTCCATTATCTACCGGAGAAAAAAAAAATATATATATATATATATATATATTATAAATATATTATAAATATATATATATATATATATATATATATATATATATATATATATATATATATATATATATATATATATATATATATATATATATATATATATATTAAATTAAATTTTTTTTTTCGAATATCGAGGTGTAATAGTTCTACAACGGATAAAAATCTGCTGCCGCACCTGAATACTGACTTTCTATATGCTGCATAATTTTCGGAGAAAATGCGAATCAAAACTGAAGCTTTCCAAATTTAGCAAAATTCAGTCAATATTTTAGATTTCCAAACTTTTGGTAGGAGACTGGCGGTGTCATTCATCAGGAATATCGAGTGGCATGTAACCTCACCTGGGACTGGAGAGTTTTAGGTATCCTAAGATTGGGCATGGCCTCAAGGTGGATGGAAATGGGTGCTCTTAGCTGTTAATCATTCAGATTGGCTAATGGTCCGCAAACCTACCTCATTGGCTACTTTCTAGGAAGATGCGGTGAATTTTGTCAGGACATGACCCTGAGAATTGGAACTAGACCATATACCTTGCTCATATGTTGCACTATAATCCCGCGAATGTCCACCTGAAGTGGACACCACTTCGATAAAACGTACCGACGATAATTTGTCATTAAGATCAAATTCTTTTCAATCAAATTGAAAGAATCCATCGTACTTTTCCATTAGTAACTAAGGCATTTCAAAATGTACATAAAAAACTCTATCGATCAAGCTGCATAGAAAAACAGGATTTCTTGATGTATCCAGTTGAAAATATTCATTTATTCTATCAAGATTTTTTTGCAAACCACTTTTCCATGTGTTTAGATTACTTACTTTCAACCCTATTGCTTCAAAATGGCGCCTTCTATCGTGTAATCAAGATTTATTTACTCCCCCTGAGTTTTGATTATTTGGTTAGTTTTTCATTTTGTTGTCACAACTGATTTTGTGGTTTGTTCTTTCTCACTTTTTCTGTGGTCGGTCTGTCATGAGTGTCCATTTTCATTAATTGTCAACTACTGCATAACTTGACTTGGCCATGTTGAAGCCGATCTCTTTTAATTTTAATTTTAGTTGATTATTATGTTCCAGAGATTCAATATCTCACTTTTTATATTGTCATCATTATGCTTTTGGTTTTTTGTTTTTAAATAATTTTTGAATGCTCCCTCTGTATCATTCATTTTCCGCCGCTCTATTTTCACAACTTGTCACATGGAAGTAACTTTATATTTGTAGTAAGTTGTGGCTTTTCCACTGCTTACATTTTAGTTTGTTGATGTGCTACTATGTGAGTTCTTTGACTTCTAGCATCCTGATGAAGGTCACAAACTAAGGACCGAAATATAGATGTTCATGAGCAATGGTTGTTTGATTCAAATCTAGCCTCCCTTTTGCCGAGTGTCCAATATAACCTTTTTATAAGTTAGAAGTTAGAAGATACTCCTTGTATCAATTATATATATATATATATATATATATATATATTTATATATATATATTATATATATATATATTAATTAAATATATATATATATATATATATATATATATATATATATATATATATATATATATATATATATATATATATATATATATATATATATATGAAATTGACATCTGAAACATCCTAAAAAGTCATGAAACGAAAAACTATAAAAACTATATTGGTCCCAAGTCCAACTTAGCTAATCGCTACTATTTTGATGAGCAGGTTTTCAAAGTAAAAACCTGCTGAAAATAGCTAAGAGAAAAAACAAATTTCAACTGAGACATCTTTATGGCGCACTTAAAATACCTTAGGATTTAAATATTCCTATGTATAGTTAGTTGTATGTTCTCACATTAGCGTCTTCCTTAAGCATATATTTAACTAACTTCATGAAATTTGATCTTGAGTATGCAGAAGAAAAAGAATTTCTATGGTTTTATGCATAAGCTTTATCAAATGTAATTATGAGTATCATTCAATCAATATCGACTGACGCGCTATTACCTCGGAAATGTGAACTATTTGAACTAAGGGACTGCTTTGTTTGTAGTTGGCGCACATAGGCGGGGAGAGTGGAAAAGGGCAGATAATTAACAACCAATAACACTATATTCTAAATCGTTTTAATTATAGGAATACTTGGTTGATCCAAGTGGAAAATAGGCTGACACTTCGAGTTTACAGTTTTTGTTCAAGTTTTTCAGGATATTCATTCATATGTAAATCTATTTTAATTTGTTCATATATATATATATATATATATATATATATATATATACAGGGTCACTCACGGTGGATGGTAGGTTAGACGTTTACGGAGAACGGGCTCTGCGGCGTTGCCGCTTATACTAAAAAGTAGCAGCACCTGTGAAATTGCAAATGAGACACCCTATATATTATTCCATTTTTTGCTTCTCTACCATTTTCCAATTGTTTTCGTATGATACTTCCCTATACCTATCTCCAGAAGTTTTCGAGAAATTAAATGGTTTCCTTATTTTTTTGTGCAAAACAGCTTCAATAAAATGTTCATTACTAAGGTAATCAGATTCGTAGGACGCTGAAATTTTAGGTGTAGTTTACCAAGTTCCGATGTATTAGGAATATACTAAGGTCTTTGTTCTCCATTATACAGGGTCCTTCAAAATTTGCGATTTTAACGATAAACACAAAAATAGTGAAAAGTGCATTTTTTCAAATGTAATACCCTGTATATTATTAAATATCTCTAAAGAAAATTGAAATTTCTTTCAAATGATATATCATGTTCCTATGCCTAAAAAGTCAGGTTTCCGAAATAAAAGCAAGTTTCTAAAAAAATCGGATTATTTAGCCATATTTTGTATTAGGTAGCTATGAAATGTCAAGAAAGATGTCATTATGAAAATTTTACAATCAGTCCATCAACAATAAAACGTTCGCGCGTTCATTAACGAAAATTTGATTTGAAAAGAAACAAAATGGAAGGCAATAACTATTCTCATGAAGTTTTGATGAAGTTATTTATTGTACAATGTCAATGTGACCAAATAATAGCAACAACATGCAGAAAATTCAATGAAATGTATACCTATTGACAACCAATAAACGTGAGAAAATTTGTACGTTTACAGAATAATTTTATCACTTATGGGTCAATACTGAAAGCGAAACGAAATTTACTAAACTCAAAAAAAAACAATTTGCATTACGTAAAATAACAAATAACAAAACGATATAACGGGAATATACCATGTTAATACAATGACATAAGTATTTAAGTTGAGAAGACATAATAAGTGTTCAAAATGACTGCCGTTGGTTTCCAAACATTTCAAAATGCGGATACTTGTTGAATGATTTGTGGCCCTCCTTATCTCATTGGCATTTAGCTCCTCGATGGAATTGATCACTCGTTGGCGCAGGTCTTGTTTACTGGCTATTGATGTAATGTAAACTTTTCTTTTCAAAGTACCCCACAAGTAAAAATCAATTGGCGTTAGGTCGGGTGATCTCGCAGGCTAATTCCATTGTCCAAAACGTCTAAACCATCCATCATCGAACATTTGGAACAACTCAGTTGTTACTTCCCCAGTGCAATGAGCTGGTGCCCCATCCAGATAAAATTATTTTGTAAACGTACAAATTTTCTCTCGTTTATTGGTTGTCGATAGGCATATATTTCATTGAATTTTCTGCATGTTCTTGCTATTATTTCGTCACATTGACCATTGTACAATAATTAACTTCATCAAAACTTCATGAGAATAGTTATTGCCATCCATTTTGATTGTTTTCGAATCTAATTTTCGTTAATGAACGCGCGAACGTTTTATTGTTGACGGACTGATTGTCAAATTTTCATAATGACATCTTTCTTGACATTTCATAGCTACCTTATACAAAATATGGCTAAATAATCCGATTTTTATAGAAACTTGCTTTTATTTCGGAAACCTGACTTTTTAGGCATAGGGACACGATATATCATTCGAAAGAAATATCAATTTTCTTTCGAGATATTTGATAATATACAGAGTATTACATTTGAAAAAATGCACTTTTTACTATTTTTTTATTTATCGTTAAAATCGCAAATTTTGAAGGACCCTGTATAATGGAGAACAAAGTCCTTAGAATATTCCTAATACGTCGGAACTTGGTAAACTACACCTAAAATTTCAGCGTCCTACGAATCTGAATACCTTAGTAATGAACATTTTATTGAAGCTATGTTTTGCACAAAAAAATAAGGAAACCATTTAATTTCTCGAAAACCTCTGGAGATAGGTATAGGAAAGTATCATACAAAAACAATTGGAAAATGATAGAGAAGCAAAAAATGGAATAATATATAGGGTGTCTCATTTGAAATTTCACAGGTGCTGCTACTTTTTAGTGTAAGAGGCAACGCCGCAGAGCCACTATTATTTTGGATCGATAGAGCAAAATCAATTACCCATGAAACCAAATTTTCAGAATAATCTCATGTCCCGTTCTCCGTAAACTTCTAACCTACCATCCACCGTGAGTGACCCTGTATATAAATAAATATATATATATATATATATATATATATATATATATATATATATATATATATATATATATATATATATATATATATATATATATATATATATATATATTCCTTCATAATGAAATCAAAAAGTTAGTTGCTTCAAAATTGATTCAACATATTCAATTCGTTTTAAAATACCTCATACTCTAGTTCTTATTCTACAAACCCATTGGGTTATCTAAATAATTCTTAGGAGCGCTTCATTAAAATTCATATTATTTTCCTGAAAAATCAGAATTATCATGACAACATTCCAGGATGTCCATATAACTGATGTTAGAGTGTTTCGGTCCGCGTATCGACAATCCCCAAGTAAGCAAACCCGCATCACAAACTCCCTGTGGCTTTATAGATGTTCTGTGGAAGTGGGCAAAACCTCAAAATGCAGGAAGCAATATCAAATCTCTATATTAATAGCTGTGGCTAAGGAATAAAACCACCAAAAGGCACTTTCTTAAGTTCAACTAAATCCACATACGAAAATTCCAACCCCCTAACTTAATCTCGAAGATCTGTGAAGATGAGCGTTTCCTTAAAAAAAATGAAAAAGAAGAGAATTCTACCTTTAAATGGCGCCAATTGAGGAAGTAAATTGAAACCCCTCGAGGATACTTCTCTACTATAAACTAACTCTAATTACAAATGTTGTAATCCTCTAACTCAATTTGGTAGGTATTTGAGGCTGCAAATATCCTCAGGTTTGTCATTCCATATACCTAAAAGGCTGGGTTTCGACTTTGTTGTCCATAATTAATTATCATATATTTCTCCATCGACTTGAAAATTTCTGCTTATGCACCTCCAGATGCCAAAATACATTTATCCAAATTTTGACAACTCAAAATCCGTGGTCTAGGAAGTAGAAAGCAGATATACAAACCGTTCGCTCATCTCACTGTAGTCTTTCGATATCGTGCAATAGTCTATTATCTTCACGGAAAGTACTACTGAAAAGCCTACAATGAAAATATACTTTTAATGAAGAAAATATTACATATTAACGACAAAATATGAACCGTTCCACTGTGTACAAAAATAGACATTACTGATGGTCGCTTAGAAATTTCTGCCCGGTACCGCTTACAGAACCCATTTACAGAACATCAATTGGTATTGAAACTGCCTGCGACAGGTGGCATTCTGGAATGCTTCTCGGTCGAAAAATACTCATAGCATTCCATAATGGTTTTCGGAGTTAAAGTGTTCAGATCAAACTCATATCAGTACAAACACAAAAATGTAGTACTAACTGCAGTATTACTAGAATAACTAGGTGACCTGATTTAGAAAAAAAAAATTATCCCAGGATAAAAAATCGAGTGGTTTTTCTATAGGGATTTTATGACTTGCAATATAATTTTACATTCAGGACTTTTTCAGATTGAACTGCTAAATTAAGTGAGCCATATCGTAAATTATTAGCTAAGCTTTGGCATCGACTTCCTGCAGTCATTATTCCAAAATCAGCTCGAATATATCTTTCTGGATAAATAACCATAACTTCAATAAACCCCTCCTCTCATCACGGTCGCTCCTGATTCGTCCTAGCCTCCAGTTTTGCAGGATTCAGCGTTCTTAACCTTTCGGGCCAGTGAATTTCTTGTTGTTTTCTAATTAAAATAGGCCCTCTTCTCCCCACGACTGACTCCCATTAATCGGCTAATCTCGTTTTTTCGAATGCCGGGATTTGTTTAGTTGGATTCCCGCGATCGGATATGTAAAGGCACCCTCCGAATAAAGTTAAATTGGCCGAAATCCTTATATGTTTTTAATTGGGGTGGAGAGATTTGGAATGTGGAATAAAGGGAAAATTTGAATTCGCAATCAGCAAACGGAAAAGTTAGGTATTGCGCTCGAGTTTTATTCTATATTCTGATCTTCGTTTGTATAGAAAACGTATTCTTGCTAATACATCCTCTTAGACGTCATTTCTGATTATTCAAAAAGAATTTTTATATTATATTTTTTAGTGTAGTACAATTCAATATAGGTACATCCGTTTGAAAAAATTAAAGCATATCGTAATAAATTGTCATTATACCTATATTGAATTTTCAATAATTCAGCAAAATTATCGTATGATGCATTTCGATGCAATGTAACATCAGCTACGAAAATCACTGTTACTTATTTGTAATTGTAGTGATATAGTTTATTGAAACGCATTATACGATCATTGTTTGAAATTAGTGAAAATTCAATTTATAATTTGTATTTATTATGATACGTGGATTTTTATTATTGAATGAATTATAGCTATGCGTTTAGATCAGTTATTTTCGATCTGAGGAATATTTGATATAATTAATAAATATTGTAGTTACGAAATGAAAGTTTCTCAGTGAAATTCTTTTCTATTCATAGCTGTTTTCTATTTGTACCACTCAAAGTGGGCTAGTTGTGAATAACAAAAAAGGAGGATTACGCTCTGTACTTCTAGCTTCATTCGCCACTTTAATTGGAAAAACTATTATTTTATATGATTCATTTTTATGTATCTGGGTTTTGTTTTGACAAAATGTAAAGTATTCTCCTGAGAGTATCCAGGAAGTACGATTTTGGACCACGAAATTAGTACAACTTGAAGTTATAATACAGACTATATTATTCTTTTGACAGGTGTTGGACAATGAACTGATATTTGCAGATTTGTGGACTGTACCTATATAAATATGAAAATTTTATATTCCCAACGATTGAAAATATAGCTGCAAAATTAGTAGATCAATAAATTGGAATATCAACACAAGTATCTGAAGAACAAATAAAATGAGATAAATAAATATATGACAAATCGACACAGAAAAGGGTAATATTCACGATATTTCGGTCAGTCAGGTATCTCTAACCATTATCAAAAGAATAACGCCTTGTATATTAATTTTAACTAATTTATTCTGTTTTGTTTCTATTTTACTGTTGTTGTATTTATTCACATTTTTCAGGTTCGCACAATTACCATTTAAAATTTTTATATACTTATTTTAATTCAAATTAAATTTTTCAGCAATATTTTGAATCTTTATTGTTTTTAAATTTTTGTATTTTTCAGATACTATTTTGGTCCTATATTTTATGGACAATACAAGCCCAGAAATTTACAAACTAAAAGTATACGTGATGTGGTAGTAGTAGTAGAAACTATCTAGATATGAGTACATTTTTCCAACCGCCGCAATAATACCTAGATATTTCTTGTTTTTCCTTGGTTTTTGAAAATTTACTTGCAGATTGAAATACAGGCTTGAAATTTCGTACGTGGATTGGGTCGAAATATGATCCTTTCTGGGTTTAAACTCTTTCCCTCAACCGTGCTTCACTTCGCGGATACTATTCTATTCGAATCGCATTTAGACCTGTTTCGCTATCGGTATGAGAAGTGCATGGCGAATTTGTAATTTATTAAAGCAAATAATTTTTATTATGGCTATTGAAATGTGGTTCATCAGTACGCGATGTACTTCGTGAAATTTTTAGCAAGTTTTTACTTTGAAAACCTGCTTATTAAAATGGGTGCGACTAGCAAAGTTGATAATTTTTGGTTTCATGACTTTTTATGATGCTTGACATCAAACACTCAATTTCATATATCTCTATATATATATATATATACATATATATGTATATATATATATATTATATATATATATATATATATATGTATATATATATATATATATATATAAATATATATATATATATAACTGAGTTTGAATTCTCGCTAATCACTTAGTGAAACATCATAAAGAATAAAGTATAAACTTCAAAATAAAAACACTTGGCTTATGTTTCACAATATAAAAAATCTTTATATACTGTACTTAGCAGTAATAAAAAGTCGACATGTTTCGAGCTATGAACTCATTATCAAGACTGACTACAGGACTGTAGTCAGTCTTGATAATGAGTTCATAGCTCGAAACATGTCGACTTTTTATTACTGATAAGTACAGTATCTAAAGATTTTTTATATTGTGAAACATAAGCCAAGTGTTTTTATTTTAAAGTTTATACTTTATTATATATATATATTTATATATATATATATATATAAATATATATAATTATATATATATATATATGTTATATATATATAGTATATATATATATATATATATATAATATATATATATATATATATATTATATATATATATATATATATATATATATATTATATATATATATATTTTATTTATATATATATAAATATATATATATATATATATATATATATATATATATATATATATATATATATATATATATATATATATCTATATATTTGTTCATATGTATGTATGTATAAGCTTATGTATTTTAGCGTTGTTTACACGATAAAGGGCGCAATTTTGAAGCAGTAGGGTTGAAAGTTTGTAAATAGGTAGTTTTGTATGATGTCTTGGACGGGATTGTTTTTGGTTCGAATTGGTTGGAGGGTTGACCCCCCTGAGGGGGAAATAAATCTTGTTTACAGGATAAATGGCGCAATTTTGTAGCAATAGGGTTGAACGTTTGTCAATAGGTAGTTTCGTATGATATATTGGATGGGATTGGTTCTGGTTCGAATTAGTTGTGGGGTTGACCCCCATTAGGGGGAAATAAATCTTGTTTACAGGATAAATGGCGCAATTTTGTAGCAATAGGGTTGATAGTTTGTAAATAGGTAGTTTCGTATAATATCTTGAAAGGGATTGGTTTTGGTTCGAAGTGGTTGGGTGGTTGACCCCCTGGGGGAAGAGATGAATCTTCTAAAGATATCTTAGATGGAATTGATTTTTGTTCGAATTGGTTGGGGGGTTGACCACTTGGGGGAGGAAATGAATGATGTTTACATGATGAAGGGCGTAATTTTGGAGCAATAGGATTGAAAGTTAGTGAATAGGTAGTTTCGTATGATATATTGGATGAGATTGGTTTTGGTAGGAATTGGTCGGGGAGGTTGACCCCCCAGGAGAGGAAATAATTCTTGTTCACACGATAGAAGGCGCAATTTTGGGACCATAAGGTTGAAACTTTGTATGTAGGTAGTTTCTTATGATATCTTGGATTGTATTCATTTCGATATACATTGGTTGGGGGGTTGACCCCCTGGAGGAGGAAATACATATTGTTCACACGATAGAGGCCGCAATTTTTGTTTTTTAGATTTGGAACAAAAATCATAATTGAATGAACTGGGTACGTTTTGAAAACTTGCTTTTCTAATGCAGCTCGCTGCGATAGAGTTTTTTCTTTGAAATTAATATTCGACGCGATGTACTTTTCGGGAAAAATTGTCGGCGGTCTGCTGCTCACGGGTTTTTCAAATTTCCAGCAATGGAAGGAAGTAATCGGAGAATATTTATAGAATTGCGAAAAGTTAACCTTTCTTCAGTGAGAAGATTATTTTTGAGGGAAACTATGTATCAAACTTGTTTCCACTTATTATTGAAACAAGTGAAAATTTCTCATTAAACAACAATGAAATTTGCGATACCTAATTCCTTTTCAGTCACGACTGGACGTTTGCTTTTATGTTGGACATGAAAGTTTTCATATTATTACCAACGTCTGAATATTAATGCCAATTAGGGGATTGTGTCCATATCTGTGACGTGTAATCTAATATAAAGAGGGATCTGTCACGTAGATAGTACGTGTTTCTTCGACTGTTCATATGAACATGCTTGGGGTACGTGGATAATCGAAAGAGAATTGCTACAGACCTTTCTCTCTGTATCAGGAACGAAATTTTTACACTGTTAGCCGCAATAAGGATAAATAACTGAATACCGAAAGTATTTTAATATAGTTTGAATAAATAGTTGGAAAAAAATTCATTATTTTTCTATATTTTTTTTTCACTATATTTTATAAATTTTATCGGGCTTCGATAATTTATGCATATAGTAGAAAATTTTCGATTGTAGTATTCCAGATATTTTCATTTATTGGTTATCATTAACACTTGATATATGAAATTTCATTTTTGTTAATATTGTCAATTTAAATTTACTTCGTTTTCTGTAACGAAAATAAATTGGAAGTATGAATACATTTATCTGGCCGGTTTGTGGCATCTGTCAATCTTCAGCGCATATATACGCGCATTTATTAAAAAGTTGACGTTTCGCCACGACATTCGTGGCTTTATCAAAACTTTTGAAAACATTAAAATTTCTTTAACATTTATTGATTTGAAAAAATTTGAATAGAAAAAGACCACTATGTTTCACTAAAATTTTTCGGCTGTGGCCGTTCTTTGTTATTTATTACGTGCTATTCAGTCCAATATTAACATTCATATCTGTTATTATTAGATGGTAAGGGAAACCACAGAAACCTTTACCCACGTAATGTTCGAAATAGGTTCAAATTATTTTGAATTTGAAAAGTCAAAGAATAGGGTACTATTTATCTTTTTTTCAAAAATTTCTCATTACGGCTGTTGCCGTCTTCAGTTATTAATTACGTGCTATTTAGTCCAATATCAACAGATAGGTCTGTTGATATTAGATGGGAAGGGAACCACAGAAACCTTCACCCACGTAATGTACAAAATAGGTTTAAAATATTTGATTGTTGTCTTTAAAAAGATATTACTTGTAATTTTGGAGATCACATGTTCTAAACTATACTTTCTTTTTAAAAAAATTGAAAATTCTAAATGTTTAGATTTTGTCTAGGAAGATGAGTTGTTATGGTTAGAGTTTGTTTGTTCAATTATTTTGTTTTGATTTATGTTGTGTCTTAGAAAAATTAAAGACTTAAATCTGCGTATATTGAACTCAAATGTTTGATATCTGTTCTATCATTTACGACTTCATTTAAATTTTTTTGAATATGTAACATTTCTAAAATTTCTCTGCGTTTTGATCTTTTTCTATTTCTAAAATTTTTGTGCTATTAAAGTTGAAAGTATGATTTTCATTGTTTTTATGTTTTATTAGTGCTGTGGTTTGTGTTCTGGTATATTTGTGTGCTTTTAATCTTTCTTCTAAATTTTGAAAAGTTTGTGCTATATATGATTTATTACAATTATTACAGGGTATACTATAAACAACATGAGATTTTTGCAGAAGAGATGTTTTACTTTTTAATTTAGAATATATTTGTTTTATTTGATTTTGTGCAAAAATCTCATGTTGTTTGTAGTATACCCTGTAATAATTGTAATAAATCATATATAGGACAAACTTTTCAAAATTTAGAAGAAGGTTTTTCCTTGGATATACGGAGCTAAAACTAGTTTTTTTCTAAGGATTTTGCACCCTCAAAAACCCTTCAAATTAAGTAAGTGATTTGGTACGTAAATTAAGTTGATGTTATGAAAGCACCTTGTAGTGAAATAAACTTTGTTCTCTAATTGGATCCATTTATATTAATCATTTAAGTTTTTGAACATTTGCTCACCTCAGCTTTTCCAGACTGAGAAAGAGTGTTGACATTCTGTGTGTGGATTAACTTTTGCGCACCTCCACAGCTCCTCCAGATTGAGAAAGAGAAATTTCTCAAGCGTATAGAGTTAATGTTAGTGAAGTAGGTTTTGTTGGTTTCAAGTTTTTTCCCAATCCTCGTTATTTACAGCTTTCATGTGTTTTCGAGATTTATTAAGTTTTTCTCACCTTCCCAACCCCTCCAAAGTCTTTGCATATCGAAATGATCAAAAATAAAGGGAAAATATAGCCAAAGATGAACGTATATTGAAAACCGCTAACTGAATGTACCTATTCATAACTGCAATTTATTTTCAAGATTTTAGACATAGTGAACTCAGACTTAACATATAATCAATAAAGTAGATAATTCGTCAATTTGAAAGTATATTGTCGTTTTCATTACTCAACTTGAAATTTGATTTTTTATATATTTTATTCAGCCGTTTTTTCTTTGTCAACATTACTGAGAATAAGGAGAATTCGTTGCTTTTGAAATTTTTTCGAAATTTCTGAAACAATTCGATCAATATACCAATTTCTCACGATTGAATATAAAATACATCTCTTACTGGTGCAATACAATGTTCCCTCAAATGACTAATATCTACTGAACGACTGACAATGAAACATTAAACGAACTTGTCCAAGAGACCAATGCGATGTCATTAGACCAACCAGACTTCAAGTACCAACCTGCTTAATATATGAGAATATATCGAAGATGCACAGTATCGGCATATATCATTTGTTTCCATGTGCTCATACTTTTGACATGGCTAATGAGTGCGTGCTGTTTCCTGCTGGGGAAGATATCCGAAGATATCTTGGGAAAGACGACTATTGTTAAGGCTTAGAGGTTCCAGTATGTGTGGTCTACCAAGGATTGCTATTTTTCTTCAACGGTTTAGTCCGGCAGTTACCGAATTGATTAGTTGAATTGTGACGAATCATCATTAATTATTGATATTTATTTGTTTTCATGTTTGCCGACAGTGGTGATCTATACGATTACAGTCTTATAATGCTGGATTGTTGATCCCTTTTCTTTTACTTTTATACATGATAAAGCAAATTGATATTTTTCTTATCCGGCATGCGGTTGAGATTTCTTGTACGTAGATATCTACCAATTATCTCTTTCCTCAATTCAAACAGGATTATTTGATCAACACTAAAATCGATATATTTATATACCTATATATATATATATATATATATATATATATTTATTTATATATATAATTATATATATATATATATTTATATATATATATATTTATATATATTTATATATATATATATATATATATATATATATATATATATATATATATATATATATATATTTATATGTTATTGTTGTTGCCTGTGAACTATTTTCAACTTTTTGATAATTATTAGCAATAATAGGCTTGGTGAATCTCAAAAAACTCGATTTTATTAAAAAGTTGACGTTTCGCCACGACATTCGTGGCTTTTTCAAAAGTTTTGATAAAGCCACGAATGTCATGGCGAAACGTCAACTTTTTAATAAAATCTAGATTTTTGAGCAAAAATTTATATATAAATATATAGATATATATGTAGATATATATATATATATATAAATAAATATATATATATATATATATATATATATATATATATATATATTTATATATATATATATATATATATATATATATATATAATTTTTATATATAAATATATATATATATATATGTATATATATATATATAAAAAAATATATATATAGATATATATATATATATATATATATATATATATATATATATATATATATATTATATTTATATATATAGTATATATATAATATATAAATATATATATATATATATATATATATATATACAGGGTGTTTGAGTCATTTGCTACCTTTTCTCATTGGACCCTGAGTCCTAAGACTCCCGGTTAACGAGATATAATTTTTCGAATTTTATTCTCAAATTTCCCAAAATTCCGCCTTTGAACCCTCATAAGTTTTTATTGATACCTGTAAAAGCCCAATCTTTCAACTAAATAATCTGTGATGTATGTTTCTTCCAATGATTAATAGTTTTCATTTCAACTGTTGGTACCAAAGGTTCATACGAGCATTTTTATTCCACAAAATTAGTGATTTTTCCAAAATAAATTAACTTCAAAATTCAATGTTGGAAAAAATAACAATTGAGAGCTTCACTCTCATTTAAAAACTTCACAACTTAATGACTTTTCTAACGGTATGCTACACATTGATGAAAAAAACATTTCTGTTTCAAATTGCAGATATTATTTCACAAAGACGGAAATCGTTCGGACTAAGTGAGGAAAACAATTTTATTTTTATATTATAATGCACCAGTTATGCAAACTGGTGCAGAGGACAGAAATAATGGATTGGTTAAAATCGAAACTAGGGTGCACAACAAGCCAATTAAGGCTGCACTGCAAATACGTTGGTACTGATGCAAGTCAGGAACAAGTTATGATCGAGGTGGTTTTAAGTCCTTTAAACTCCGACACTACCCGAGGAAAGCTCTGCTCGGACTTGGATGTCTTGTGCGAAAAAAACAGGCCTAGTGCGAGTCGGACTCGCGCACAGAGGGTTCCGTACAAACAAGTTTTATTATATGATGTAACTGAAAATTTACGGGTTTTCCTTCATCTGTGCTATAAGACGCTGCTTCACACCAAATTTCAAGGTTTTGAGTTCACGAGAAGTAACCTGTAGGTTTTTATTTCCTTGCGAGTGTCGAAAATTTACGGAAATTTGCGGCACAAACGGCTGTATCTTTTGATTGCGTTGGCTTAGAATTTTTCTCTTTTTTTTCACAGCTCTAAGAGACAGTAGACTTGAGTATTTGATATGAATTTCAGCTTGATACCTCCACGCGTTCCTGAGAAAAAAGGTCTTGACAGACAAACAGACGGACGGACATACGGACGGCCAACAAAGTGATCCTATAAGGGTTCCGTTCTTTCCTTTCGACGTACGGAACACTAAAAAAAGGTATTGATTTGATTGATAATCAATTTTATAGTATTTTATAATTTTCCAATGTATTATTAGCTATATCTTACACCTGTCAAGTGCAAATTAATTTGATTTTCAAAATATATATATATATATATATATATATATATATATATATATAAATATATATATATATATATATATATATATATATATATAAATATATATATATATATATATATATATATATATATATATATATATATAGGGCTATTCAAATTCGAGTATATGCATGGGGATTTCGATAACGGTAAGAGATAGAGCGATGGTTAAATGGGGGCAAAGTAGCATATTTCAGAGGTCAGTTATATCGTTAAAAGAAATCTGATCTAGATCCTTTAGTTCTGGAGTTATATAGGAAAAATCGAAAAATTTCGAAAATCCTTTTTTTGCCTATATCTTTTTATTTAATGAATTGTTTTCGAAACAATTGTCATTTTGCCATTGCCACTTTTTGTAGGCTAAATATCTGAATATAAATTATATACAGGGTGTCGTACGAATTGGGCCACCCTCAACTTTCAATTTTCAAATACGGACCTGTATTTTTTATTGCATTTTTTTGAATGCCAAGGGTCATGTTTTATATTCACGTAGTATTACTATCTCTATTACAGACTGTTCTGGAAATAATGAATTATTTACAGTAAAATTTCAACATTTTTTAAAAATTGCAGCTCTAATTGAAAAAATATCATAGAATAAGGTAAAAAATGCATAGGATTTGGAAGATAATCAACATTATTCGACGAAAAATGTCTTCTTCAAGAATTCAACCACATTTCAGTTCACGCAACTCATGATCAATGTACGAAAATGTGAAATTCTTCCCAGTACGTACATGTATGTGCATATAATCAATGCCCAAACAAAATAATCTTCCAATAGAAATTTTCATACTCCAGACACCAATTTGGAAATATTTCATTGTTACTCAGTTTTCGAACTACTACTATATATGTTTCATATTGGCGTTTTATTTTTATATAAATCATAAAGTGTTTTGGGAATATTGAACTAATACTAGTGATATCTCATCATTTTTTAATTCCATAACAACTCTAATTGAATAATATCAGAGAATGAGAGGTGAATCAGACAAATTGATTCCTTAAGAAAAATCAATTTCAGAATTTCCAGATTATCTAGTCTCTAGATTTTATTTCTTTGCCATAATGTAGCATTGGTAGAATAATTATTATTGATCCCAATGTCGATTCACCTCAGTAGGTATGAGGAAGATCTTTATGTATTCTGCTGAGGACAAACATAATCTGTCACAAACATTATTGATCACATTGACACATATTATTGGTCATATAGGTTTTCATCATCAGGTTAGAAATTTTGAGTTGTTTATCACAATCAACGGAAACGGGCTTATTTGAGGCTCATCAGTATGATCCATCCATCGAAAGTGATAACCAACTTCGAACGTATATATATATATATATATATATATATATATATATATATATATATATATATATATATATATATATATATATATATATATATATATATATATATATATATATATATAAATATATATATAGAAAAAAATATATATATATATATATATATATATATATATATATATATATATATATATATATATATATATTCTTCAGCATGCTAAGCAAAGTTGAAAATGAATAAAAGTGCGCATGTTGTCTTGAAATTCGAGGTTAGTTCTAATATTATGTAGGTATATTCTATGTTTTAATGAAATTGGCTAGTTACAAAATGTGGAATACTTAGTTGTTACGGAAATAACTCATTTACCTGCCAAAACGTAAAAATTACCACTTTTGTTCTATGTCAGGAAAAGTGATATTCTGTTGATCGATTTGTCTAAAAAATTGGAATTTTGCTGCCAATCGGAAAATAAAGTTATTGAACCACATCTAGAGCAATCGTCACACGTGACCCGTGAACTCCATAAGATTCCCATAAATAACCAATCCCCATTATCAAAGCCACACACAGCGATTAAAATCACGATCTGTCAAAGATAAGCGCACTTGAGTCCAATCTTGGTCGACGTTAAAAGTATGTGAATAAATCAGATCTCGCCGCAACAATGGTGACTAGATGGTAACGCGCACGTGCTTTCGGTATAAAGCACACGTCATTTGACAGCTGATTGTCACTTCGGAACGTCACACCGGTGCGAATAGATGTGATGCGATCTCACGAGCCCGCAATTGTGACGTCACTCAACGGTTGATAATTGTCGATTTCCTGAAATTTCTTTTGTCGGTCCTTGGGAGACTGAAAGGTCTCTTGGTTGAAACTGATTTCGTGAAGACGAAGCAACTTTCAAACCAGGAAGCTGGTACATAAATTCCATCTGAACTATTATTATATTTTTAGTCGTCTTTTATCGCATAAAATACAAACTACTGCAGTGTATCGATGGAAACGGGGCACCCATTAATTACGTGAGGTGTTTAGGGGGGGTCGAGTGATCACTCAATCTCACGTGGGGGAGGGGGTGGTTTCAGCGAATATAGAAGAAAATTGCGAGAAAACTGGGCTAATTGAGTGAAAAAATGTTTCTCCACTAAGTTATGGCTAAATAATACTACGACATAATAATATTAATCGTGGTTAAATTATGCACTGATTGAAGAATGTATTAACTATGAATAAATTCATTTGTTTGGAAACAATTCATTCATTTACTAAATATGAACAAGTATTTTTCAAACATTATTCTTTAACTATTAATGAAAAAATACGCTGCGATGTGACGATTATTCATAAATGAATGATGCCATATCCTTTTATAATAAACATACGACGCACAAATGATTTTCATTGAAAAAAAACCTCTGTATGATATTATTTTCTAAATGATATTATTTGCGAAAAATCGCAAAAATTCTCTCACGTAATTAATAGATGCCCCCAAAGCAGTCAGATGGGTGAGTATTTTTTTTCATCCGTTCTAGACCTCCTAGACCACGATTTTAAGAAAAAAAAATTTCATGTCTGATATATATATATATATATATATATATATATACCAGTGGCGGCCCGTGAGGTTTTGGTTTGAGGAGGCTACAAGAGGTGTTAAAAAATACACCATAGGCGAAAATTTTTAGGATTTCAAGGTCAACCGCCTTATAATTTAAAGAAAATCAAAGTAAAACAAGCACCTTAAGCTATTAATTTGTTTTCACTTTCGAGTGTCTACCTTGAGACCTACAACTCCTATTTACAATATTCACAAAAACTCTTCTCAGCCAATTAATCAATTCACCTATTCATCAAATTTTTTTTTCTTTCACAAAATAGGTACCCACCTACCTACTTAACGAATTTGTTAACAGCTGGTGAGAGCAAATAAAAAGTTATTATATATTTTTGAGGATTGGCGGGATTCTGCGATCTTCAACGTTAGCAAAATGATCTATAATATCCTCATAAATTTTTTTGTCTTTCGCCAAAAGTTTTACCAATTCCTTTTCAATAGACAACAAACTAATATTTTTCAAACGATCCTGGCTCGTTGAATTTCCTAAATAAGTTTTAATTCTCTTAAGAGTGGAAAACGAGCGCTCCACGGAAGCCGATGTCACCGGGATAGAAACAATTAGACATAAGAGTTTATAAACTTGGGGTAAATCTTGATTCAAATCATTATCAAAAAGGTATTTAACACACAGTTCACTTTTTATGGCCACCTTATCAAAAAAAGTGTATTTTTGACATAAATTTTCCAAAAGGTTATCTGTAAAATTAGCCGAAAATCCGGTTAACAAATTTTTATTGAGCTGAGAACTTGTGCTGTAAGATTTGAAAAACTATTTCTGTTTGTTCAAAAATTAATTTAAAGATGTTTAAAAAATATATAAATTATTTATCTTGTAAGTAAGATATTAATCCGCGTGCTGTATTTAAAGTTACTTTATCGGTGAAAAATTCCTCACTTTCAACTAGGTATAGAATTAAATCCTCAAATCCTAAGCGGCCCCAAACAGAGACATTTCTAGTAAAAAGTAAACACTGCCAACAAAATAATTTATTTTTTACCTGTGATCCGGTTAGGCAAGGATGTCTCTCATAAGTCTTTGTATTAAAACCGCGGTTTTGTTTTCTGTTACGCTGCACCAAATTGTTTAATTCAGGGGTAGGTCGCAATGTTTTTATCAAAACTTTATCCTCATAACTTAGTGCACTAAAGTTATGAGATAACAAATATTCCACTAAGTCACCATTGAAACTTTTGAAATTAACTTGAGTAATCAAACTCATTTTAAAACAATACGCGAGCTGTTTTCGGCGGCCATTAGACACTACGAATTACGATCACACTACGATTCAATCAACGAATTCACTCGATGTCATGCGAAATTCTATAGTTGTGATTGGTCGACATTGTATGAGACTGGAATTTATCGGTGTTGCCATTTACATGTGTTTTGCTTTTCTATTGCAATGAAGTATTCATTCGGAGTATTTGCACCATTGTTTGCTTTTCTGTGGCAGGCATAATGAACGTTGAGAATATACCCTTCTAAGCCTTCCGCAGCGTGAAATGCAGTAAATGTAAATACCTTCTACCTTAATTAATAAATTATATTATATAATGTAGGTTGAAAGGAAGGTAGGTGCATAAAATAATATGATTTCGATTAATATGAATATGCTGAATGCTGACTATTCAATATAATATATATATTAGTGATACACGGAATATTATTGAGGAGGCTTAGCCTCCTTAGCCTCCTTTGACGAGCCGCCCCTGATATATACTTATATAAATATATATATATATATATATATATATATATATATATATATATATATATATATATATATATATATATATATATATTCCCCCGGTACATAGTGGCAACTCCAGTGGCTCCCATCGAGGCAAATGAACTAAAATTTGGTACCTGGGTTTGATCTCGCTGCAGAACGAAACTATCAAAATGTGGGTAAATTTCTGCAACCGCCGTCATAAATATCCTTCCTGGTACATATTGACATCTTCAGCGGTTCGTATCAAACCGAATGAGCTGAAATTTATTATTTATCTGGAATTGTTTTCGTTGCGAAACTATCAAAATTTGGTTAAATTTTTCCAACCGCCGTCATTTCAACGTAGATCCTTCTTGTTTTTTCATGGTTTTTGAAAAATGGCCTAACTCCACAGCTACGCTGCATTTCGTAGTGACTATTTCGTTCAAATTGCATCTCGATCTGTTTCGCTATAAGTACGCGATGTACTTCGCGAATGGTTGAAATTTGGTATTTGGATTGAGTTAATGCTGAGGTGCGTTTCTTCATTGATTTCAAATTTTTTCTCAAACACGATACACGATGCGAATTTTTTTTTTAAAGTTTGTTATAGTACTTTTCAATTCGGTTTGCCTCTTATACGTGATTTTTCAAAATATAATTCAATTCGTTAGAATCGAATTCGACGCGATGCATATCGCGCGAAAAATAAGAGCTTAGTGATGGAGCTCTGCTGCTCAAACTTTTTTTCTTCATTACAGTGTACTTATATTTTCGAATTTATAGTGCAAAACTGTGATATCGAATGCACAATTGCAAAGTATATTCTCAAATGCATTTATAATGCATTATTCGTCTTATTGTTGAGAAATTTGGGTTATCCTCTTCTTTGAGCACTACTTTTATTATACACTTCAGCAAGTTGGAATTATATTTTGATTGCAGAATTTACTCCGCAAAAAAAGATGACTTTCTTTCTCGAATCAATTGATTGTTCAATTTTCGTCTTATATAAAACGAATGAAAGAGCATTAGACTTAAATCGTCATTTTCCCTCATTTATGTTTTTTTTCAAATACAAATTCTCAAGCCTTAAGTCAATTTGGAGGAACTGTGAAGGTGACCAAATTCTTAGAACCCGGAAACTATTTTGCCTCAACTGTTACTCAAGTAACGTACCCAATAAATTTCATTGATGTGACCTTCATATTCAATACAATATCATCAAGTTTTTTCATTGCAATTAACAACGAAAGAGGCAAGCTATTTCCTTACAAGCAGAAAATTAGTTAATTTTCCGTGGTGTTTTTCTTGTGTAAGCAGTACGAAACAATATGCTTCTGTGATATTTCTGGCCAATTTCAAATAATATCTCAGAATTATCCACTTTTTGAACCAGAAAGCTGAAGCCAAAACTTAAAACTTAACATTTTCCTAGATAATGAAACTAGTTTTCATCCATAGCTACAAGTCGGTCGAAAAAGATCACAAATTTGTAACTAAAACCAAAGCAGATTTTCGACGATAGCGTTAAGCGAAAGTCCCTCTGGTAGGCATTCAGACCTCTCGGAATCCAGATCGACCAATATAAAAATATTGGGAATTAGAATCCCCAATATCTGAGCATGATGTTGCCATGAAATAATGTGAAATAATGAAATAATTTAATCATATTTCCACACACACCTTCAAAGATTCAAAATTCATGAAATATTTCTGAGTTTCAACAAATTCCTTTAGCTTCGAAATTTTCATAATTTACCTACTTATTTTTCTCTTCACCTATTCTCGAAAGAAAGTTATAAATATTGTATTATTATTTATACTAAAAATATTCCTAAAAACAGCATCAATCATTTCTATGTTAAAAAAGTGAATTAATACAGTTATACCTCAAAACTGCCATCTCTTTCAATTCTGTAGCGAACAAATTTTATTCAGTAATAACTTCTTAGAAGTAATTATTAATTTCATAATGGTGAAGTGTAGAGGTGAGAGATGTTAACAGTTAATTATGTAAATGTGCATATTCTACAATATGTTGAAACAATTAGTAGATACATATCTTTGTGTGGTAAATCAAAACGCAGATGCGGTTCTGTGGCTTGCTCGCAATTCACGATCTGAGATAAAGTCTATGATGATTAACTTATTACGTTTAAATGTACATGGTATTCTATATGAGTACAAAATATTGGTAAAACAATGCCATGACGATGAAAATTCTGGAATGAATGAATTTAAAGGAATTGTGTACCAATATGATTGGAGACTGAATTCAAGTAGGTACGGTTTTTTTATAATTGATATTTTCACACATAAGTCATTGCAGACGAATATATAAATAAATAAAGAAAAATATATATATATATATATATATATATATATATATATATATATATATATATATATTATATATATACAGGGTGATTCATTAAGGGTGGCGACCGGCCGTATCTCGGAAACCGTATGTCCTAGAATTTGGGGAAAAAAATTCTTATGCGAAAATCTACCCTAAAAAAATGATTAAAAATATTTTTGAGTCCATAGTTTTCCGCTAGGTGGCGCAATCTACCACTTATAAAATATAATTGGATTTTTTACGAAATATTCCCCAATTAAGGCTGGTGAAAGATAACAACTTTAGAAACTACTGTCTTAACTCTACAACTTTTGTAGAAGTCATTTTTCTGTATTATCTATTCTGAAATGGTGGGGGAAGTTCTCTTTCTTTGAGATAAAAAAGACTGTAACTCCATAATGCATGAACCGATTTTCGAAAACATAGACTCTATGCGAAGAGAATTGAATGTAGATTTCAGCAATAAATAACAAAAACACTTTTAGTTTTCCAATCGGCAACAAGAGGGCGTTATGTAACACCTAGCTCTATTTATGATTTTTTTTTGAGAAATTTCAAATGCAATGCTATAAATCTAACTATCTAACAAAAAGCCAAATTTGATGACTTATTGACCTGTCAAAACCGCGAACTGATATCTCTTTTCATTCCAAAGATATTGGCATTTTTTTGATGAGAGTTGATGATTGTTGACTCACCCTGTAAGGCGGAAGAGAAATTATGTTGCTAAAATTGTAAAAAAATTACAAATAGAAACGCATCATGAAAATATTTACTAACATTACATAATGAAACAAAACTAGTCCGGTCAAATTAGGAAGTGAAGTTACAAAAATTCGCACCCAGATGAAAATTAGTAGGATTGTACAAAACATCATTACAAATGAAATCTAAAAAGTACTCATCGATCCGATACGTGCAAAAAATTTACTCGGGGTCGAATGTCACAAAAACAGGTTTTTTTGCGATTTTCAGCAAAGCATTAAGTTTTATCATGGAATTAGATTAGACAAAAATTGTAGATCACCTAATTATCTATAAAAAACGTTTGAATAATTTTTTTCTTCAGAGCCACCGTTTTTGAGATCAACGATTCAAAAATTTGAAAGAAAAAAACACTAGCTCAAAGGTGGCGTTGAAACGTGCACATTATGATGATTACAACTCTTTCAACTTTTTGAATCGTTATATCTCAAAAACAGCTGATCTACAATTTTTGTCTGGGCTAATTTCATGCTGTTGTGAAATAATATGATAAGGATGCATTTTATAATCCCTTAATATTTTTGCACCAAAGAATAATTCAATCCTAGATCTCCTGCAATTTTTCGAATAATCAAATGGGGTTCAGACTTAACTAACGCCAATACGTTAATAACATTTTCTTCATTGCAACTTCTACGTATCCTATTTCTTAATGCGACAGGTTGAACATTGCCGGTTTCTCGCAATCTTTGTGCCAATCTTTTGAATAATTTCTGAGAATGACACCGTCTTTCAGGATATCGTATCGCATAATCCCTTTCAGCAATTACTTCATTTTGTAGACTTTCAAAATATACACTGACCATATCATATGCCTCTTCATTTGAATAAAAGGGCATTATAAAAGAGTTAGTTTGCAAACAGTCAGAATAAATTTAACAGCAATAAAAACTTAAAAGTAAACAATCATAAAACATTGGTGTCATTTCCATAGGTAACTTGCTGACTTTTGAAACATCTATCTCTCAACAGTTTAACATCATTCGTAATATTGCAGCTCGTCCATGAACATAAAACTATAAAAGACCGTTTGAGAGATTTGGGATTGAATTTTTACCCGAAAATTTTTATCCGAAATAGTTAAAAGCAAATACTGGCAAGCATTTTGAGTATTTAAAATAATGAGATAGTGGGAGCGTTTTGTAAATTTCTGTTATAAGTAGCTCCCTTAGTTTTGTTTCATTATGTGATGTTAATAAATATTTTTGTGATGCGTTTCTACTTGTTATTTTATTATCAAAATAATTTAAGCAACATAATTTCTCTTCCACCTTACAGGGTGAGTCAACAATCATCAACTCTCATCAAAAAAATGCCAATATCTTTGGAATGAAAAGAGCTATCAGTTCGCGGTTTTGACAGGTCAATAAGTCATCAAATTTGGCTTTTTGTTAGCTAGTTAGATTTATAGCATTGCATTTGAAATTTCTCAAAAAAAATCATAAATAGAGCTAGGTGTTACATAACGCCCTCTAGTTGCCGATTGGAAAATTGAAAGTGTTTTTGTTATTTCTTACGGAAATCTAAATTCAATACTCTTTGCATAGAGTCTATGTTTTCGAAAATCGGTTCATGCATTATGGAGTTACAGTCTTTTTTATCTCAAAGAAAGAGAACTTCCCCCACCATTTCAGAATAGGTAATACAGAAAAATGACTTCTACAAAAGTTGTAGAGTTAAGACAGTAGTTTCTAACGTTGTTATCTTTTACCAGCCTTAATTGGGGAATATTTCGTAAAAAATCCAATTATATTTTATATGTGGTAGATTGCGCCACCTAGCGGAAAACTATGGACTCAAAAATATTTTTAATCATTTTTTAGGGTAGATTTTCGTATAAGAATTTTTTTCCCCAAATTCTAGGACATACGGTTTCCGAGATACGGCCGGTCGCCACCCTTAATGAATCACGCTGTATATATATATATATATATATATATATATATATATATATATATATATATATATATATATATATATATATTATATATATATATATATATATATATATATATATATATATATATATATATATATATATGTATTCGTCTGCAATGACATATGTGTGAAAATATCAAATATAAAAAAACCGTTCCTACTTGTATACACTCTCCACACATATGTATACACAATTTCTTTATATACACTCATTCCAGATTTTTCCACATATATATATATATATATATATATATATATATATATATATATATATATATATATATATATATATATATATATATATATATATATATATATATATATATATATATATATTTATTTATTCGAATTGTTGTTGCCTGTAATCTATTTTTAATGTCTTGATAATTATTAGCAATAACAGGCTGGTTGAATCTTAAAAAACTCGATTTTATTAAAGAGTTGACGTTTCACTTCGATATTCGTAATTG
Organism: Cynegetis impunctata; assembly: GCA_030704885.1. Classification (NCBI taxonomy): domain Eukaryota; kingdom Metazoa; phylum Arthropoda; class Insecta; order Coleoptera; family Coccinellidae; genus Cynegetis; species Cynegetis impunctata. Next base: position 377,417 of record JARQZK010004368.1, read on the forward strand.
AAATTTCTTTGACATTTATTGATGTGAAAAAATTGAAAAAATAAGGCTGCTTTGTCTTGCTAGTTATTTATTATATGCTATTCAGTCTAATATTAACATTCAAAAATGTTATGATTAGATGGTAAGGGAAACCAAAGAAACCTTTACCTACGTAATGTTTGAAAATAAAAATAATAGGGTATTATTTATCTAACAACAAAGAAATGAGTCATGGGAAAACATTAAAGATGTGGAGTAACATTATCGGTATAGTAAGTATATATGGAAACAGCAGTTGACATGTGTTTCGGACTCTTTGGTCCTCATCAGAACGGCGTAGCAAAGCCAATTGGATTGAAAATTTGAAAGATGAAAAAAGAACAACAAACACAATCCTCTGATACGGAAGACAATCACCCTCATTGTGGTTTATTGGTTGAACTCTCCGGTATGGGAGATTTGGTCAAACTTTGCCACGGAGGCGATTAATGCTATCCGCGAGAACTAAGAACGAGTAAATAAACAATAACAAAGAAATTAGTCGCGGGAAAATATTAAATAGGTAGAGCAAAATTATCCGTGGCAAAGTTTGACCAAATCTCCCATACCGGAGAGTTCAAACAATAAACCACAATGAGGGTGATTGTCTTCCGTATCAGAGGATTTTGTTTGTTGTACTATTTTCATCTTCAAATTTTCAATCCAATGCTTTGCTACGCCGTTCTGATGAGGACCAAAGAGTCCGAAACACGTGTCAACGGCTGCTTCCATATAAACGTACTATACCGATAATTTTACTCCACATCTTTAATGTTTTCCCATGACTCATTTCTTTGTTGTTAGATAAATAATACCCTATTATTTTTATTTTCAAACATTACGTAGGTAAAGGTTTCTTTGGTTTCCCTTACAATCTAATCATAACATTTTTGAATGTTAATATTAGACTGAATAGCATATAATAAATAACTAGCAAGACAAAGCAGCCTTATTTTTTCAATTTTTCACATCAATAAATGTCAAAAGAAATTTCAATTACGAATAATCGAAGTGAAACGTCAACTCTTTAATAAAATTCGAGTTTTTTAAGATTCAACCAGCCTGTTATTGCTAATAATTATCAAGAGATTAAAAATAGATCACAGGCAACAACAATTCGAATAAATAATTAAATATTGCAAGCTGAAAATATGGCAATGACCCCAAACTTAAGCTGAGAGTTTCAAGGTTTTTATAAACTGTAAGTAACTTTTTTTAAAAAAGATTTGAAATTCTAAATTAAATAAAAAATTTCATCAAAAACGGCTACTTCCATATAAACGAACTATACCGATAATTTTGCTCTACCTATTTAATATTTTCCCGCGACTAATTTCTTTGTTTATTGTTTATTTACTCGTTCTTAGTTCTCGCGGATAGCATTAATCGCCTCCGTGGCAAAGTTTGACCAAATCTCCCATACCGGAGAGTTCAAACAATAAACCACAATGAGGGTGATTGTCTTCCGTATCAGAGGATTTTGTTTGTTGTACTATTTTCATCTTCAAATTTTCAATCCAATGCTTTGCTACGCCGTTCTGATGAGGACCAAAGAGTCCGAAACACGTGTCAACGGCTGCTTCCATATAAACGTACTATACCGATAATTTTACTCCACATCTTTAATGTTTTCCCATGACTCATTTCTTTGTTGTTAGATAAATAATACCCTATTATTTTTATTTTCAAACATTACGTAGGTAAAGGTTTCTTTGGTTTCCCTTACCATCTAATCATAACATTTTTGAATGTTAATATTAGACTGAATAGCATATAATAAATAACTAGCAAGACAAAGCAGCCTTATTTTTTCAATTTTTTCACATCAATAAATGTCAAAGAAATTTAAATTACGAATATCGAAGTGAAACGTCAACTCTTTAATAAAATCGAGTTTTTTAAGATTCAACCAGCCTGTTATTGCTAATAATTATCAAGAGATTATATATATATATATATATATATATATTAATATATATATTTATATATATATATATATATATATGAAATATATATATATATAATATGTATATATATATAAATATATATGTATATATATATATATATATATATATATATATATATATATATATATATATATATATCTATATGTATATATATATATAAAACTGATTGATTGGGCCGATACTGGATGAAAATCCATTATAATATTGTAAATAAAACACAGTTTTTGATTTTCACGATATATTGTTAACATGAAAATTGTTTCGCCATTACACAGTGGCTTCTTCAGATGTATAATACATACTAACTTTTACAACTAGAATATTGAAAGATGAAAGAAGGGAATATACAATAAGAATGGAAAAAACCTAAACGTTATCACTTAGCAGGTAGAAAATACAAACTGTTAATGACTTCGGAAAACACAATAGGCACAAATATTCAATATTACATCTAGAAAATATTTAACAACGGTGAACTATTCATATCTAATTGGTCATTTAACAAATTATTGGATTGTTTCATACTATTAATTTCAAGAGCTTCTAATAAATTGAGTTTATAGCCTTTCTTTTCTATATGTAATATTTCAAATTCAACAATCTGATTTCGATCAATATGCCATTAGCACTTGAATAAAGGTAGTATAGTAAACGGACATTTAGATTTAATAGTTGTGTTTCCAATTAGTTGGTAGAAATATATTATAATTTTGAAATATACTGTGTCACTCCTGTGTAAATATTTTGAACGTATAGAATGAAAGATATTTAATAATACTCATATCAACATATAAATGCAATCTATGAAACCGCACTCGTCGGACGCAGTATTGCACCACATCGCAACAAAACCTCTTGATTGAAAGCGTCAGCAAACAGGAATGGTTATATTATAAGAATGAGCCGGTGTCTGTCAGATATTCTGCAATAATAATCATACATGACCGTGTAATTTCAGAAAATGCCGACATGACTGGTCATTCGAACGTGGAGATATTGGAGAGCATACCCTCATGATAATAAAGGTGTAATTACCCTCCACACAGTGTTGGGTGTGATTCTATTCAGAATGCAGCAGCATATGGAAATCTACTGTTGAAGAGATTTCGGTTAAGTTATAGAATCCTGAATGGCTACATACCTAAAATATATATATATATATATATATATATATATATATATATATATATATATATATATATATATATATATATATATATGTATATATATATATATATATATATATATATATACATAATATATATAAAAAAAAGCAGATAAATCTTGAGGATGCAGTCAAAGTACTGCGCTGTTCTAAAGAAGGCTCTGTGTTATTATGTCAACGTTTCGAAAATCCTTTATTTTCTTCATCAAGACATCTACAAAGAAGGTTTACAATGCACAATTTTTCAAAAAAACAAATAGGTTAAAAACATTACTTACTTAACTTGAGGTTAGTAGTGAAAAGTCAACATCAACAAGACACATAAAAGTCATCCCCACTGTGTGGGATGTGGATAACATCCATTAATAGTTTTAAACACTTATAAAAACAATTGACTGTGAAATTTCAAAATTGTTATAATATTTTCTTTCGGCAGACAAATTGCGGAAGGCATGCTTGTCTGTGAGAAGATTCAACCACAGAGTGAGAGGAAACAATTCGGCAGACAAATCCGCAATTTGTCTGCCGAAAGAAAATATTATAACAATTTTGAAATTTCACAGTCAATTGTTTTTATAAGTGATTAAAACTATTAATGGATGTTATCCACTTCAGTGGGGATGACTTTTATGTGTGTTGTTGATGTTGACTTTTCACTACTAACCTCAAGTTAAGTAAGTAATGTTTTTAACCTATTTGTTTTTTTGAAAAATTGTGCATTGTAAACCTTCTTTGTAGATGTCTTGATAAAGAAAATAAAGGATTTTCGAAACGTTGACATAATAACACAGAGCCTTCTTTAGAACAGCCCAGTACTTTGACTGCATCCTCAAGATTTATCTGCTTTTTTTTAACTAGTCAGTCAAGACTACCCTTCGCCTTAAATATAATATATATATATATATATATATATATATATATATATATATATATATATATATATATATATATATATATATATATTTAATGTAGAGTTCTTCGATATAATACTCAAAATTGACGATTAGACAGGAGTGATTTCTTAAAAGTAGTTTTAGTTTGAATTAGAAATTATATTCAAAATCTATGCAACATGATGATATGGTTCGATATTTTGTGAAATTAATAATCCTTAGAATATCAATATCAGAGGAATGAGCATCAATTCAACACGCTTTTATTAGCTTGGCCTGTATGTCTGTGTCGGTCTCTTTCAACATAATTTTTACCGACTTCAATAAGTTTCATTATTTCTAAAATTTACACACTCAATGAGAACCTAAGACAATATAACAATTTCATCACCTCCTTCTAATATTCTGACCAGGATCATCAGAATGAAAATATATGACATTAGTGTATTGAGAAGTTTTATTTGGGATTGATTTGTCACAGAACGCAATTTTATTTTAAGATATCGAGGAGGGGTAAGTGTAGAGTTAAATCCAAGTTTGTGGGGTTGTAACTCTTGTCCCATCGTCGCCGTCTTGGAAAATAGGGTACCTACAAATGGTTTTTATGGTAACTCCAACAAACTCAAACAACAAAATTATTGAAACATTTTTTATTTGTAAATAAAATTTTCCACAACTGTGGTCTAGTAATTTTCAGTCGTAGAGCCAAAAATGACAAAGTTGTAAGCAAAAATCGATGAAAATTCGAGAAAAATATTTTCTATCAAGATTTTAAGGAGTAATTTTCATTCTGAAGTTCATGAATTTTATTCATTAGTTACGGTTTTACAGGTCTGTAAAACGAATACAATTCTCCAGTATTCATAACTATAGATAAATATTATTTTCGTGTGAGCTATTTTTATCATAAAACTAACCGTTACGCTAAAGAAACCAAAAAACACATTTTTGCGAACTTTGACATTGAAAAATTTTTCTTTGCAGAAATGGGATCGATGCGGAATTTTCACAATTTCCTAAAGTTCATGTAATTTTCTATCATCTTGGAAATTTATGCAAGGATGAATGGCTATTTTGACCGGACTATTAATAATTTGCCATAATTCTCAATCATCTATTAATTTTTTTATGACGATCTTTTTAATTATTGATAATGCAATATTGTTATTGATGGATTTCCTATTGATCTGACTACGGCTCAGGATCTGGTTGTCCTCCTACATCAAATACTTTAGGGAGAACCGGGGAAGGAACTGGCGTCATTGTCAGCGGTACATTTTTAAAATTATTTTCCTCAAATAATTTTGAGATTTCCATAATGTTACTGCAAGTCTCCCCAGATTAAAGGAGGCACACTGAAAAACATTTGAGGCCTGCTTTTCGATATCCCTACATCATTCCACATCTTCCTTTGCATCTGCAGAATATCAACTTTAGCAGCTCAGAAGTTGCTAGAGGTTTTGAGCTTTATACTGGCATTAACATCTGTCCATATTTTTTTCAGCCCTAGTCTTCAGAATAGTTGTAATTATCGACCCACTACTGCACCTGAGTCGGGAGCTATGGAAGCGTGTTGGAGAAAGTGAAGATGAATTAAATGAAATCTTTGTCACTAACTTGACGAATTTTATATACCTTAGGCTGTCAAGAGAATAATCATCTTCATTTCCATCATATAAAGAAATGTAAAAATGTTCACCAATGACAGTGAGCAAAGCAGGGTCAACTCTCTTCTTGAGGAATAACGCAAATTTAAGTTTTCCCATATAATAAGCTGATGAACATCTGTCACATCCTGAAAAATCATGGAGGAACGGCAAATTATTCGCATGCCGTCTACGCACATAAAACCTGAAGGATAATAAATATTTAAAAGAAATACCGTGATAACGATTGCGATACATCAAGAGCAAAGCGAACGATGATTGTGTCTGCATCTGATTCTACTCGGTCGACACTGAAACCCACCTCCGAATATGAAGTTTTGAGAAATACATTGAAATCAGCTTTGTTCTTTTCATTACCAAGAAATTTCTCTTATGATAACGTCGGTGTGGTGTTGTCGAATTTTACTTTTGTCGACTTGTGTTTTTCTGAGAGACCTATAGTTTGTCAGATTAACCATAAAAATCATTTGTACCCATTTTTCCAAGATGGCAGCCATGGGACAAGGGTTGCAACCCCATAAAATTGGATTTAACTCTACACTAACCACTCCTTGATTGCTAAAGAATAAAATTGGTGTCCGTGAAGTTAGCACCCACATTTTCGAAAATGAAATTCATTTTTTTTGCTTTCGTTAGTAACTCGTTAGTAACTGATTGTAACATCAAAATTTTCGTTTGTACCTCAAGGAAACTGATAGAAAAACACCGCATTCCGTGGGGTGCTAACTTCACGGGCACCCACTTTTCAATTTTTCGAGGAGAACAAAACACAGTTAGAAAGTCCATCATTAGTAACTATTTGTAACATAAAAATTTTCGTTTGTAACCTAACCTTGAATGAGAAAACGACACCTCTAAAATGCGAAGTTAGCACCCATATTTTCGAAAATGAAAAAATTTTTTTTGCGTCAGTTAGTAACTGGTTAGTAACTATTTGTAACACAAAAATTTTCGTTTGTACCTAACGTATAAACGCTATAATGGGAAAAATCTCGTCCCTTATATGCGAAGTTAGCACCCACATTTTCGAAAATGAAGAAAATTTTTTTCGCATTAGTTAGTAACTCGTTAGTAACTATTTGTAACATCAGAATTTTTGTTTGTTACCTTACCTGAAATGAAAAAACGACACCCCCAAAATGCGAAGTTAGCACCCACATTTTCGAAAATGAAGAAAATTTTTGTCGCATTAGTTAGTAACTCGTTAGTTACTATTTGTAACATCAAAACTTTTGTTTGTTACCTAACCTGAAATGGGAAAACGACATCCCCACAATGCGAAGAATACACCCATATTTTCGAAAATGGGGAAAAATGTTTTCGCATTGGTTAGTAACTGGTTAGTAACTATTTGTAAAATTTTCCTTTGTACCTAACGTATAAACCCTAAAATGGGAGAATCACGCCCCTAAAATGCGAAGTTAGCACCCATATTTACTATATGAACTCTATTTATCATGATTGATAATTATCATTATAAATCCAGATATAAGCAATTTCAGTAGAGTTTTATTCAAGTTTTAGTTTGAATAAGTAATTATATTCAAAATCTATGCTTAACGTGATATAGTTTGATATTTCGTGAAATTGATAAACCTTCGAATATCAATATCAAAGAAATATGAGCATTTCAACACACTTTTATTAACTTGGCCTGTATGTCTGTGTCGGACTCTTTCAACATAATTTTTACCAACTTCAATAAGTTTGATTATTTTTAAAATTTACACACTCAATGAGACCCTTAGAAAATATAACAATTTCATCACTACCTTCTAATATTCTGACCAGAATCATCAGAATGAAAATATATGACATTAGTGCATTGAGAAGTTTTATTTGGGATTGATTTGTCACAGAACGCAATTTTATTTTAAGATATCGAGGAGGGGTAAGTGTAGAGTTAAATCCAAGTTTGTGGGGTTGTAACTCTTGTCCCATCGTCGCCGTCTTGGAAAATAGGGTACCTACAAATGGTTTTTATGGTAACTCCAACAAACTCAAACAACAAAATTATTGAAACATTTTTTATTTGCAAATAAAATTTTCCACAACTGTGGTCTAGTAATTTTCAGTCGTAGAGCCAAAAATGACAAAGTTGTAAGCAAAAATCGATGAAAATTCGAGAAAAATATTTTCTATTAAGATTTTAAGGAGTAATTTTCATTCTGAAGTTCTTGAATTTTATTCATTAGTTACGGTTTTAAAGGTCTGTAAAACGAATACAATTCTCCAGTATTCATAACTATAGATAAATATTATTTTCGTGTGAGCTATTTTTATCATAAAACTAACCGTTACGCTAAAGAAACCAAAAAACACATTTTTGCGAACTTTGACCTTGAATACATTTTTTTGCAGAAATGGGATCGATCGAGACTTTTCACAATTTCCTAAAGTTCATGTGAATTTCCAACTTCTCGGGAATTTAACCAAGGATGAATAATTATTTTGACCAGACTGTTAATAATTTGCCATAATTTTCAATCATCTATTATTTTTTTTATGGCAATCTTTTTAGTTATTGATAATGCAATATTGTTATTGATCAATTTTCGATAGACCAGGCTACAGCTGAGGATCTGGTTGTCCTTCTACATCAAATACTTGAGGGAGAACCGGAGAAGGAATTGGCGTAATTGTCGGCGGTACATCTTCAAAATTATTTTCCTCAAATAATTTTGAGATTTCCATTATGTTGCTGCAAGTCTCCCCAGATTAACGGAGACATATTGCAAAACATTTGAGGCCTGCTTTTCGATATCCATACATCGTTCCACAGCTTCCTTTGCATCTGCAGAATATCAACTTTAGCAGCTCAGAAGTTGCTAGAGGTTTTGAGCTTTGTAGTGGCACCAACGCCCATATTTTTTCAGCCCTAGTCTTCAGGATAGTTGTAATTATCGACCCACTACTGGATCTGACTCGGAAGCTATGGAAGCGTTGTATCTTGTGTTGGAGGAAGTGAAGCTGAATTAAATGAACTCTTTGTCACTGACTTAACGAATTTTATACATTTTAGGCTGTCAAGAGAATTATCATCTTCATTGCCATCATATGAAGAAATGTAAAAATGTTCACCAATGACAGTGAGCAAAGCAGGGTCTACTCTCTTCTTTAGGAAAAACGCTGTTTCACTTGCTAACTGGATGTTTCTCTAGAGTTTTCAGGAATTTAAGTTTTTTCATATTGTAAGCTGATGAAGATGTGTCACATCCTGAAAAATCATAGAGAAACGGCAAATTATTCGCATGCCGTCTACGGACATAAAACCTGACGGAAAATAAAATTGTTCTTTTGATGGTTTGAAAAAAAATACCGTGATAACGATTGCGATACACCAAGAGCAGGAAGAACGATGGAGGTGTCTGCATCTGATTGATCTAGGTCGACACTGAAACCCATCTCCTAGTATGAAGTTTTGAGAAATACAACGAAATCAGCTTTGTTCTTTTCATTGCCATGAAATTTGTCTTATGATAACGTCGGCTTGTGTTTTTCTGAGAGACCTATAGTTTGTCAGATCAACCAAAAAATCATTTTCATCCATTTTTCCAAGATGGTGGCCATGGGACGAGGGTTGTAACCCTTCAAACGTGGGTTTAACTCTACACTTACCCCTCCTTGATTTCAAAAAAATAAAATTGCATCCTCTGACAAATGCAACCCCAAATTAAACATTTCTGGAAAATAGTTTACAGCGCTCTAAAACCTTAGTTACTGAATGAAATTTGAACAGTTTATAATGAAAGTTATTACTTAAAAACCTCTCTATGAAAATGGTCTTTTTTTTTGTGAAATGATCCGAAAAATAGTTTTTACGGCAAATAAAAAATTTTTTCTCAAATTTTCATTGATTTGCGCTTATTACTTTGATATTTTTGGTTCTAAAACTAAAAGCTACTGTACCAAAGTTAAAGAAAATTTTATTTACAACAAAATATTTTTTTGAGATCTATTGTTTGTAAGATTAGCCATAAAAACCGTTTGGATTTAAATTCACACTAACCCAAAGGCCCAAAAAAATGTAATATTTCAAAGGAAAAAAAATTCGGTTTATTGTCATACATATAGTGTACTAAAAATTGAATCTCAAGATTAGGCAACCACTGTTTATAGTTTGAAAAACTGAAAAAAACGGGCTGTAAACACAAACTGAACTAATGAGTTAAGATAATTTATTAAATTGTAAAAAAGCGTGGGGGGCTTTACATCAAATGTTAAAAATATTCCATTAGTACCTATTCATAAAAGTAGTAGTTATTATAGAAAAACAATAAGAATTCCACATATTTTTCTAGAATAAAATATATTCATTTCCACTATTATTTATTAGGTATACTCTAATGTCGAGTATGTTTGACTCACCGTTGA
>JARQZK010004368.1:392500-432500 GCA_030704885.1 Cynegetis impunctata
CTGGATTCTCTAACATCAAAAACTTGGTAATTTCTCTAGCCATGTTACCAATTTTGTTAATGCCAAAGTTTTAGCTTATAAGTACATTTTCCGTTTGTATAGTTCAAAAAAAACCGGCTTATCTTTAGATGGAGACAGCGAAGAGGACGGTGTAAAGGTTTCCTGAAACGGTACCCGACTTCGTTATCTTCGTTTTTGTATTCTTCAGTTGGATTAGCATAGCACTGCCGAAATCTTTGGTGTCTTCTATTTTGAGATAACATAGGTCCTATCTTCGACTCTAGAGATTCCAGCTGCCACTACCTCCTTGATAAGTAAATAGTCGTATTCTGTGAGGATTCGAGACTTCTTTGGGACGTAGTTTTCGGATTTTTGTTTGATTAATGCTTGCACATTTCCATAGCATCCAAGATCTATGTTGTGATTTGCAATAAACGTTGATTTGAGCATCGAATAAGTCGTCCACAATGTCGGGGATTTATATTTTTTGGAAAGTTCTTCAAAATATACCACCACTGCATTTTCCGAGAAGGTTTCGACATTATTGACTAATCTCCATTCCATAAATCGTTTCAGCTCAGCTTCTTACCTACTTCTTGATTTTGTTGGTAGTAACTCAGAAATTATGAGGCTTGCTCTTGGCAAAGTTTTCGCAGAATCCGACATTTTCTTCAACAAACTTTGGTAACAATAATTTTTTGAATCATCTGATCAACAATACAATAACGCTGTGACGGTTGTAATGAAATTCAGCCAGCTTTCAACAATGCAACATTTAGAACTTGTACCAAACAAAAAATCACAATGAACGAGAGATGCGTGTGTCGAGATGACATATCCGTGCGTAAAGTGTTTTGCTCAGCACAGTCATATAAAAATTCATTCATGGAGTTAAACAGTGTCCACAATCCATTAATCTCAATTTATTACTCAAAAGGTCTGATTTTTATCGGTCAATTATAAACCTATATATATATATATAAATATATATATATATATATATATATATATATATATATATATATATATAAATATATATAAATATATATATATATATATATATATATATATATATATATAAATAAATATATATATATATATATATATATATATATATATATATATATATAAATATATTAATATATTATATATATATATATATATATATATTAAAATAGAAATATAAATATATATATATTTATTTATATATATATAAATATAATATTAAAATATATATATATATATATATATATATATATATATATATATATATATATATATATATATATATATATATATATATATATCTTAATATAGGTATATAAATTACGTGTCATGTTGTTTGTCCGCGATGAACTCCTAAACTACTTAACCGATTTTAATCAAATTTGCACAACATGTGCAGTTTGATCCAAATTGAAAGATAGGATAGCTTACATCTTAATTTATAGTCGCAATATCATTTTATTGCGATTATTTATTGATTATCTCTGTTAATTTGATAAGATACCTACAGATGGCGGTACAAGGTAGTTAGTTGACTGGATTGAATAAGTATCCAATGGATGGCGCTATGTTGAAATTACTAATGCTTTACATGTTGCTGAGGCCAAAGTATAAGTTAAATTTATATTATAGTTAATGCTATATGAAATTATTCTTATTTTTTTCAGAGTTTGGTGCTTTATTGTTTAGAACTCTCTTATCAAAATAAATATATGTAAGTATTATCATATCACATAGTAATTTTCCGGCAAACGTTGTGTTGACATATACATTATTCAAACAACGTTTGCCGGATCAGATGGATTGATAGATAGATATATAGGTAGATATATATTGATAGATAAAATGTTAGATAGACAGATATAAATATTGATAGGTAGATAAAAAGATAAATAGATGAATAAATAGAAAGATAGATAAAAATAATTTATATGACAGAACAACGTTTGCCGGGTCCGCTAGTGAATATATATATATATATATATATATATATATATATATATATATATATATATATATATATATATATATTTATATATATCAATATATATATATATATATATAATATATATATATATATATATATATATATATATATATATATATATATATATATATATATATATATATATATATATATATATATATATATATATACATTTTTTCGTATACTTTTCGCCAATTTTAAGTACATCAGATTCACTTATTCATTTTTTAGGCGACTTCGGAAGTAGAAGATGAAAATATGGATTTTAGACGAGAAACTTATTTCGCGTACATTCAATCAAGTTAAACATTATTATGATACAATAACTTTAAAAGAATGCAACATAATCAAATCGAAAATTTTATCTTCTTACAAAACATTGATGAATAGAGGAAAAATGATAAAAAGAATGTTAAAACGGTAACGTGGTCTGTAAATCTCATCCGACGTCAATTTCGCGTTTGGGATACCTGTATAGCTGGATGGGAATCTAAACATGTGAAGAAAAAGAACACAAGAGGAAGAAAAGCGGCGTATAATAACAATAATCGGCTGCATAGTTGAGAAGGCGGCGCGAGTAGTCCCCGGGGCGACGCTGGCGACGCACCATCTCTGTAACGACCGATGACGGAACTAATAACTAACCATAGACAATAATCTAGCGTCACTTCTTTCTTTCGCGATTCCTGCTCTATACGTGGGCTCGGACACGGCTTCTTAACAAATATAAATTCATTTGCATATTATCTGGAAGGTGAGTTATTATGAGATCTCTGCAGATAATGCAGGGGAATTTTTCACGAGATCTAGGGAGGACATGCAGGGAGTCAGTAGATGAGGTACAAGGAAGTCATTCTTCAATGCAGCCAACTTAGTTCTGCGTTATCTATTTCTCTTGATTTTATATTATGCAGCCGTATGGAGGAAGGCATCTAAAAAAATGCATTTAATGAAATCGTGGACACCGGGGATTCCCTTTTCATTCAGTTGAATACGAAGAGTATTAATGTTGAATATTGGAGTCCGAAAAAGACTTGATAGAGACGAAATATACGTCACAATGTAATAAGAAATAGTTTATTACTGTGCGTTATGCATAATTTAAGGTATCTTTTATTTGTATCTATATGGTTGATAGATCTAATTGTGTGTATATATATATATATATATATATATATATATAATTATAATATATATAAATATATATTTATAAATATATATATAATATATATATATATATATATATATATATATATATATATATATATATATATATATATATATATATATATGTATATAGGTATATATATAATTATAATATATATAATTATATTATATATATATATAATCTCTTGGTAATTATTAGCAATAACAGGCTGGTTGAATCTTAAAAAACTCGATTTTATTAAAGAGTTGACGTTTCACTTCGATATTCGTAATTGAACTTTCTTTGACATTTATTGATGTGAAAAAATTGAAAAAAATTGAAAAAATAAGGCTGCTTTGTCTTGCTAGTTATTTATTATATGCTATTCAGTCTAATATTAACATTCAAAAATGTTATCATTAGATGGTAAGGGAAACCAAAGAAACCTTTACCTACGTAATGTTTGAAAATAAAAATAATAGGGTATTATTTATCTAACAACAAAGAAATGAGTCATGGGAAAACATTAAAGATGTGGAGTAAAATTATCGGTATAGTACGTTTATATGGAAGCAGCCGTTGACACGTGTTTCGGACTCTTTGGTCCTCATCAGAACGGCGTAGCAAAGCATTGGATTGAAAATTTGAAGATGACAATAGTAAAACAAACAAAATCCTCTGATACGGAAGACAATCACCCTCATTGTGGTTTTTTTTGTCTTCCGTATCAGAGGATTTTGTTTGTTTTACTATTCTCATCTTCAAATTTTCAATCCAATGCTTTGCTACGCCGTTCTGATGAGGACCAAAGAGTCCGAAACACGTGTCAACGGCTGCTTCCATATAAACGTACTATACCGATAATTTTACTCCACATCTTTAATGTTTTCCCATGACTCATTTCTTTGTTGTTAGATAAATAATACCCTATTATTTTTATTTTCAAACATTACGTAGGTAAAGGTTTCTTTGGTTTCCCTTACCATCTAATGATAACATTTTTGAATGTTAATATTAGACTGAATAGCATATAATAAATAACTAGCAAGACAAAGCAGCCTTATTTTTTCAATTTTTTTCAATTTTTTCACATCAATAAATGTCAAAGAAATTTCAATTACGAATATCGAAGTGAAACGTCAACTCTTTAATAAAATCGAGTTTTTTAAGATTCAACCAGCCTGTTATTGCTAATAATTACCAAGAGATTAAAAATAGATCACAGGCAACAACAATTCGAATAAATATATATATATATATATATATATATATATATATATATATATATATATATATATATATATATATATATATATATATATATATATATATATATATATATATATATATATATATATATATATATAGGTATATATATAATTATAAATTTAGAGAAACGTACCTACTCTATAGTACTTGTTCGATGTCTAGCCTTCGGTGACGTTCATCTACTTTCTGAGGACAAGCTATAAGAAAAAAACAAGAACTAAAAATTAAAATACATATTTCAACAAGACTTAACCTCCCAGTATCAAATTTTCAAAGACTATTTATTTTAAGTAAGCTTTTCGTTTTTGAATTCATTTTGTTTTAAATTGTTTTCATTCTTTCCTGAATTGAACTATATTTTTCGATCTATTCGAAAATTTATTGCAACAACATCATTAAGGTCTCACATTGAATTTAGTTCTAAATTTACAATTATTTTTATCATACATCAAGATGTGAGAAGAGAATTGGACAACATTTTTTTCATTACACTGCATCGCGACTGGTATAGATATCTGAAAAAAATTTGAAATTATGAGTTTATAAAAATATTTAAGGGTCTGTGATATCTGAAGATGGTTCCGTTGAGAGTATCCTGAAATGAGAATTTAAAATAAGCCGAGAATGACTTGCACCTACCTAATTCTCTGCTGTGATTAAACTTACCCGGCTTGGACTGTTGCTTACCTGATTGTGACTATTGCCTACTTGATTACATATTAAATGAATGAAGCTGACAATATTGAACTGTAGATGAAATAATGAACGTTTATTTGTGTTGATGTATCATTATACCACGCACAGGAAATATTTACTTTACAAATATTTTTTCTGCGGTTTACAGAGTTTATTGTATCTTACTATAATTTTGATAAACTCTTTTTATTATTATTATCATTATTATTATTGGCGATTTAGAATTTATTGCCGTTTTTGTGTTTTATTTCGCCCAGTAAAAAATTTACACCAAACATATTTTCATTTATTTGCTCGCTATTTGTAGGGAGTGTGACCATACATAGAGAACCACCTTATGAGAATGAATTTTATATACACATGTTGCTGTCAGTAGCTGGAGTTTGTTGATGCTTTGCATACAAATTATTTGCGTTTGAAGTGATGCTGGTACAAAACAAAAAAACAGCTATCACATGAAGTTATCTATTTACTACAGATTCTCATACGGTGTGTGTACAATGTGCTTTTAATTAATACTAATGGGAAGGTACAGTTATATGCTTGCTGTTACTTCTCTATAGAGTACCTACGTTAAGCAATTTTTTGAAAAAACACAAAAACGGCCATAACTTTCAAACCAATAATACCATCAATCTCTGTCCCACTTTGATTTCTCCATAAAACTCAAACAATTGAATTTCACTGAGGAATCGTACAATGATCTCATAACTCCATTCTGTCTTCCAATCGTTACCAAGCCAGCCCATACCCAGATACGGACTGTTATTTAGGTAACATTTCAATCTGAGTCTATTAAAATACAGCAATTTAATAGAGATACACCCATAATTACCCAACCTTTTAGACAATTCAATCAAAACATGTATATCTCTTTCACGATCCAGGGGCACATAGAGAAATATTGGGCACTGAATTATAATAATTGATTATAATGGATGCCTCTGGGCTCTATGCTTTATTGTTCTATGGTGCCTCATTGTTTAACGGTGTAAAAATTTCAGATTAATTTATTGGAGGAAAATGAGGGGAAGAAATAGAGATATTTTGAATCGATGGAATAATATTCAGGTCATTTCGTGAAGAGTATTAGTAGCTTAGGGCAGTCGGAAAAATTGTTTAAAAGTTCAAATTTCATTCGTGAACTGCATAAAGCAATTCAAGATATATTTTCTCAGAATAGTACGAAGTGGATTTAAAGAAATTTACTCATAAGTTATTCACAGTCCTTAATATCCGAAATTTTCATGTTGTCTCCAGTGCAATGAAAATTACTTGAAATCATATATATCAATATTGCAACAGAAATCAGTTCCGTCTTTTATTTTGGGATATTATATCGTAATTTCCTCAAATTCTTGGCAATTGAAATTTCTTATACCTGCAAAATAAACTTGGACATAAAAAACATAATTTATGTTTAGGATGTTTAGTATACCTAACGTGACCATTTATTTTTTGACTCAAAACGGGACATCAGTTTATTTCAATTAACAAAAAAAAAAGTTTTTTTCAACTATTTATTTAGAAAAAGTTACCTATTAGTACAAATTGAAAAATATATTCAAATTGTTTAGTTATATTTATAATATTTATCAGAGGAACAGATCTGCTTCAATATTTTAAGTAAGAATAGAACTCTTGGCAAGTTTTTTTTATATTGACCTTAGTTATCAACATCGCCTTTAGAACTGGTGTTTGTAACTGGGTTTTTTCCATTGTCCACAATTTGTTCATCAACGAAAATACTCTTTCTACTGGAGCATTTGTAGCAGGCAAACATAAAACATATTCAATCAAAATACAAAAGTTTTCATGCTGAAGATTGTTGGTGTGAAAATGTTTGAATACTTCAACCCAACGTGTTTCCGTGGAAACATTTAGATTATTCCATTCGGTTACTTTTTGCGATGTGATATAGTTAGAAATTAATGAAAATTCGTCAAAAACTTCTGTATCTTTATTACAGTCAATATATTCGTTTTCAATTAAGACATCCAGAGATTTTTGAACCTCTTCCCATGCGGGTACTTGTTTTAAATCTGCCCAATAAAATATCTTCATTTCTTTGGTAAGAAAGCTTGTCCACTGCTCAAGATACTCACGCCTTGTTTTATAAAATTCTGTAGTCGTCCTATTAACAAACTCTTCATCGATAACAGTACCATTATCTTTCGATTTCGCCATTAATTGACGGACTGTGAATGGGAGAAACTGATTGGTCTGTTTTTGAGTCAAATTGTCTTTTAGTTGACTGATTTCTTTTGCAGCTTCAATTGTCGATACAGTCTGACCTTCAATCTTCAATACAGCCTAATGAAAACTTGCTGACTGAGTGTGTAAAAAATGAAGCCACAATTCTGATGTGGGATCTTCAAAAAAGTGTTTTAGTAACAAGGGACATTTTTCAATGCTCAAAAAGTAGTTTTTTAATGGCTGGTACATTTTTAATACTCTTTCCAAGGCAGGCATAAGAGCAAGCCATCTGGTTTTGCTATAGCCGAGCATTTGTTGATATTCCGTTTCAGTTTCGGCGCAAAACTCCTTTAGAGCTTCAACTCGAATCGTGTAAATATAAAAAAATTAATATATCTTCACAATAATGCTTTCGTAGTCTAAGGGTAGCCCGTCTGCAGCGGATTTGATTGCATTATGAATTACATGGGCTCCACATCCAATACCTATAATTGGCTTTTTCAGAGATGATTTCGTCAACACATTATTAGTTCCTCGCCTAGCTGCGCCCCCGAAATTGACATTGGCATTGTCCTCACAAAATGCCACGACTTTTGCTGTCAACTTATTATCTATCAACACTTTGTTTAAATAATTGACAATGATTTCTGAAGTCTCACCTGGTTGGTCTTGGAGGTCTAAAATTTTTACTTGCACGCCTACGTAAGACTGAAAAAAGCGTACTACAATAGGGTATATTTTCTTATTACCGTGATTTGAAGCGTCGTTTAGAATTGTAATACAATTGGACTTATCAAGTTCATCTTTTAATTCTTTCATCGCTGTATGCGCCAAAATATTTACTACAATAGCTTCTATGGTTTTCTTGTATCGTATGATAAGCCCAGACGCTTTCTGCCGCGGCGATATCCAAATCCTTTGATGTTGGCGCGTCCGACTTCTTGAAAAAGTTTAACACTGAAGAACTGGAAGCGGCGGCACGATCAGCACTTTTATGTTTTTCAGACTCCAAATGCTGTTCAATATCACCGGCACCACTGTGGGAAACACTAAATTCTGTACGACACTTTTCGCATCTGACATCTGAGGAAGTATTTATTTGCTTGATAAACGGATATTTTGCTTGTAAGCTAACATTGAACGAACACTTGCGTTTCGGCATATTAACTTATGATTTCAAAATAAAAGAACTTTAAGTTATTTACTACACGAGCATCAAACAACAACAAAACAAAAGCGAGAAGTTTGATCAATCTGTTAAACAATAGTCAACCAACAGCGCACGCGAGCGATGACTTATCGGCTATCGTCGCGTCGGCCGACGACGCGGTTTCGCTCCCGCACACCGCCCGCGTTCAGCCGGCCGGATATTCAATTTTCGCGCGGTTTCCGAAAACGGGACAATTTTGCGTCCCGGAGTTCATTTCCGGGACACCGGGACAGGTAATCAAAAAAGGGACAGTCCCGTTCAAAACGGGACGTCTGGTCACGTTAAGTATACCCCATTAAACCCACCAAGTTAAGGAAATCTGAGAAGGTCAATGACACTTTTTAATATATTAAATTTGTCATAATTTTTGAAGATGATAGTCCGAAACTGTTAACTTCGTAACAGTAATATTAGAATGTAAATTCATTCGAAAATAATTTCTCTTTATTGTTTTAACCATCCTACGGAAGGCCGTGTGGCACATAGGCTATAGAGAATAGTACTATTTCTTGGCACCTGTAGCGCGTCCAACTGTCATATTTTGCATGAAGCAGCTACTAACGGTTCGAAACGTTGACCATATTGATATAATATTGATAAATTATGAAGATGCAAGATCACCACTTGCTGTCGATTCGCCAACGGTTTGCCATCATATAATAGCAGTTACTTCACTCTTTACCGATTACTGTTTATATTCAAAAAATTCATTAATCGCCACGCAGTGCAAGGCTATCT
Organism: Cynegetis impunctata; assembly: GCA_030704885.1. Lineage (NCBI taxonomy): Eukaryota > Metazoa > Arthropoda > Insecta > Coleoptera > Coccinellidae > Cynegetis > Cynegetis impunctata. The sequence continues at coordinate 401,750 of JARQZK010004368.1, forward strand.
GTACTGAATTGGTATCAGAATTTGGTCCAATTTGGAGACTTGAGTAATTGGATGATTGACCCAAACAACTCGGCAATCAAATTGAAAAATGGAATGAAATATCTAACTGTTTAATAGTTAGTTATGTTACTCCACATTCATGGCATGTATTTTCTATCAAGCTTGATTTGAATATTATACTTTTGTAATTACCATTTACTGCATTAATTAAGACATCAAAATCTCAATGATTGTTCCAAATGTGATCACAACAAATATTTGTCAACAGGGTAGAATTCTACCATTTAATCTTCCAAATAGTTTTTAAATGAATATAAAGTTTGGGTAGTTCACTGTCTCTAATAAAAAATTGAAGATTCTCTATCTGAAAATAAATAAAGTAGCTATTGAGTGACAAAATTATTAAAGACAAAATGGTGTGAAAAAAATTCTGGAAATAAATTTCTTCGAATATCTTGAGAGATTGATTTCATAAATATTTTGTATTTGCTCATTAGTTTGCAATATTGAAATTCATGAAAGAAAAAACGAACATAATTTAAAAATAAGTTGTATGTAGGTATAAAAACATTTTTCAATGAAATAATGGATTTGTCACAAATATTTTGATGTTATTAGAAGATAGGAGAGAATGATATTTATTTATATTTTTCCATAATAGATGACATTCATTAGGAGTTGATTGATGTATTTCAGATAAAAATAATTATATATTGATGTTATTAAGCTTCAATAAAACTCATGGAATTGAAATGAAATTATTCAATTTAGTTCTGTTAAAATGAAACAATGAAACAAAAGAATATTTGTTAGTATTTCCAATTTCTAGAACATCAAAATATCTTAAAAAGCTCTACTATAACGAGCAACTGATTCAATGGGATTCTTGCGACAAATATTTTATCTAATTTATCTCAAACTCCATTAACTTTGAATCATTTCCAAAATAATATATAAAGTGAACAAGGAAAATTCTTAAATAATTGAAAAAATTATCAAACAACTTTCCAAGGAAGCTGGTTAAATGTATTCCCCGACGATAATTCAACATTCACAATCCAACAGTGAATTATGGTAATCTTCAAGTCAACCAGACTTAAAATCTATTAATTTGAAGAGATTCTAATAAATTGAGTTTATCGCCTTTCTTTTCTGTATGTAATATTTCAAATTCGCTATTTGAAATATGATTTTGTTCTAGGAGATGTGATGCATCAGTAGAATCTAATTTGGCCTTGTCGTAACTTCTTTCATGTTCTGATATTCGAACTCCAAAGTTCCTACCAGTTCAGCCAATATATACTTTAGGACATGAACCACAAGTTAGCTTATAGATCCCTGATTTATTTTTTTGCGTAGTTTTATCTTTTGAATTTTTAATATGTTTTCCACTGGTATTCTGAGTTTTGAATACCGTTTTCAAATTGCGATTTGACAAAAAGTTTGAAATTTTGAGTGTTGGGGTCACCTATGTAAGTTAATAATTTAAAGTTTTTATCATTATCTATTACGCTCGGATACACTTGAGAAATGGCTGCCTTATACAATCTTCTTGATAAAATATTATCTATTATATATATATATATATATATATATATATATATATATATATATATATATATATATATATATATATTATTTTTGGAGGATATCCATTATTGTGCGCTATTTGTGTTATGATTTGTAATTCCTTATTTCTTTCTATTGTCACATCCAAAAAATTAATAGAACCTTCTGTTTCATTTTCAACTTTAAATTTAATATTAGGATGTAATTAATTAATAAAATTTAGAAAGGAACTAAGTTGTTTTGTAGTCCCTGTGAAGCAAGTTAATACATCGTGTATTGGCGAAACAATTGTCATGTTAACAAAATATAGTGAAAATCAAAAACTGAAGTTTTATTTACAATACTATAATAGATTTTCATCAAGTATCGGCCCAATCAATTAGTTATATATATATATATATATATATATATATATATATATATATATATATATATATATATATATATATATATATATATATACAGGGTCACCCACGGTGGATGATAGGTTAGACGTTTACGGAGAACGGGACATGAGATTATTCTGAAAATTTGGTTTTATGGGTAATTGATTTTGCTCTATCGATCTAAAATAATAGTGACGCTGCGGCGTTGCCGCTTATACTAAAAAGTAGCAGCAACTATGAAATTTCAAATGAGATACCCATTATATTATTTCATTTTTTGCTTCTCTACCATTTTCCAATTGTTTTTGTATGATACTTCCCTATACCTATCTCCAGAGGTTTTCGAGAAATTAAATGGTTTCCTTATTTTTTTTGTGCTAAACATAGTTTCAATTAAATGTTCATTACTAAGGTATTCAGATTCGTATGATGCTGAATTTGTAGGTGTAGTTTACCAAGTTCCGACGTATCAGTAATATTCTAAGGACTTTGTTCTTCATTATACAGGGTCTTTCAAAATTTGCGATTTTAACGATAAATACAAAAATAGGAAAAAGTGCATTTTTTCAAATATAATACCCTGTATATTATTAAATATTTCGAAAGAAAGTTGCAATTTCCTTCAAATGATATATCATGCTCCTATACCTAAAAAGTCAGGTTTCCGAAATAAAAGCAAGTTTCTATAAAAATCGGATTATTTAGCCATATTTTATATTAGGTAGCTATGAAATGTCAAGAAAGATGTCATTATGAAAATTTGACAATAAGTCCATCAACAATAAAACGTTCGCGCGTTCATTAACGAAAATTTGATTTGAAAACAATCAAAATGGAAGGCAATAACTATTCTCATGAAGTTTTGATGAAGTTATTTATTGTACATGGTCAATGTGACCAAATAATAGCAATAACATGCAGAAAATTCAATAAAATATATACCTATTGACAACTAATAAACGAGAGAAAATTTGTATGTTAACAAAATAATTTTATCACTTATGGGTTAATACTGAAAGCGAAACGAACTTTACTATACTAATAAAAAACTGCGTTACGTAAAATAACATAACATAAGTGATAAAATTATTTTGTGAACGTACAAATTTTCTCTCGTTTATTAGTTGTCAATAGGTATATATTTTATTAAATTTTCTGCATGTTATTGCTATTATTTGGTCACATTGACCATGTACAATAAATAACTTCATCAAAACTTCATGAGAATAGTTATTGCCTTCCATTTTGATTGTTTTCAAATCAAATTTTCGTTAATGAACGCGCGAACGTTTTATTGTTGATGGACTTATTGTCAAATTTTCATAATGAAATCTTTCTTGACATTTCATAGCTACCTAATATAAAATATGGCTAAATAATCCGATTTTTATAGAAACTAGCTTTTATTTCGGAAACCTGACTTTTTAGGTATAGGAGCATGATATATCATTTGAAAGAAATTGCAACTTTCTTTCGAAATATTTAATAATATACAGGGTATTACATTTGAAAAATTGCACTTTTTCCTATTTTTGTATTTATCGTTAAAATCGCAAATTTTGAAAGACCCTGTATAATGAAGAACAAAGTCCTTAGAATATTCCTAATACGTCGGAACTTGTTAAACTACACCTACAAATTCAGCATCCTACGAATCTGAATACCTTAGTAATGAACATTTAATTGAAGCTATGTTTAGCACAAAAAAATAAGGAAACCATTTAATTTCTCGAAAACCTCTGGAGAAAGGTATAGAGAAGTATGATACAAAAACAATTGGAAAATGGTAGAGAAGCAAAAAATGAAATAATATATAGGGTGTCTCATTTTAAATTTCATAGTTGTTGCTACTTTTTAGTATAAGCGGCAACGCCGCAGCGCCACTATTATTTTAGATCGATAGAGCAAAATCAATTACCCATGAAATCAAATTTTCAGAATAATCTCATGTTCCGTTCTCCGTAAACGTCTAACCTACCATCCACCGTGAGTGACCCTGTATATATATATATATATATATATATATATATATATATATATATATATATATATATATATAAGTATATAAATATATATAGGTATGAATATATATACCTTTATATATTTCCCGGTACATAATGGCATATTTAGCGGCTCCTAGCAAACCTAAAGAGCTGAAATGTTATCTGGGATTGTTGTCGAAACTATCAAAATTTCTGCTCGTGACAATATCAAATGGACGAATACAGTAATGCAATGTAAACCAGGTTAATGAAAAGAAATACAGGCAGAACCATAGCGAGTTGATATTCAACTAACAGCACGGAATGGCCTAAGATACAGTTTTATGGAGGAGGATGCAGGGGGCTTATGTTCGGCAGTGGATATCCAGGAGTTGAAAAGCAAGATTCAAAAATAGAAATACCAATCAAGTCGATAAAAAAGATGAAAATTCTATGTAACTTCGAGAATTGCCAGAAGTTTAAATTATTAACAAAATATTATGGGAAGGTATATTCCTCATGATAAATAGTTGACTTCTTCCAAGCAAAGCTATATTTTTGTTGTCATTCCTATTCTGATCCTTCATAATATTCAAATACTGCTCTATGAACCCACAGATATATACATATATCTGAAATGGTAAACGAACCTTACTTATACAACAATATCGGGACAAGTAATTCCTAATCCCTATATACATATTTAGAATTTAGGCTTAGAGTTCTCCAATATTGTATTGGTATAAGGAGGGAGATGATATGGAAATCTCTATATAGTTATACACATCATTAATACCCCTTCTCATTCCACGTATTATATTCTCTTTAATAACAGGAATGCTTTAAATTCCTCGATTAAGAGTCGTCATTGGGGCTTTAAGAAATTTACATACGGATAGAAATGTCCAGTAAAATAGAAGCGGACAGGGAGGGTGCATCACAGTTCAGTCTTCACAATAAAAAGATTTATTCATGTCAGAAAGTTAGTTTCAATTGAAATTTTGTTTTATCAAATGAAATCAAAATCTGAACTAAAAATACCACTTTGAGTATCTGACGAGTTCCATTAGATTGGTGTTTTCCAACAATCGATGTTGATGTAACCAAATATACTCAAAATTAGAGATATAAGATTTCAAGTTATGTTTTTTCTTGATGAGAATTAATGCATCGCTTATGTCTCAAAGGTAACAAAAACACTTTTCAGAATCAATGAAACGTATTTAACATTAAGATTACAACGATATTCTACCTGACAAGATGCGTCCAATGGAAAACAAATTACATAAAGTGAACTATGAAAATTCTTCAATAATTCAAAAATTATCAAACGACCTTCCAAGCTAGAAGGTTATATGTTTTCCGAGACACAAAATCTGCATTCAGAAAACAACGGTGAATTATAGAAAACGTCAAGTCACCCCGACCCAAAATCTGCATACAGCTGTTTCGATCTTATCAGATCTCTTCAGTACACCTTATTTGACTCGAAGTGAATTAACAAATTTATAATTGTTCCCTAATACAAATTTCGGTCGGACAACTAAATGGATAACAACCCATAGCGCCCTCCACCAAGTACAGTGGAAACCAACAATTCACAGTTTAGATCGAAAGTGCAGATTGCCGTAGCGAGAATACATACTTCCTGACATGAAATGTCCACTCTGCAACTGTGGAGCATGTGATTCCAAAGCACGCTAAAATAGCGTTTTTAAAAACTCTGAACATACACACGAAAGTGGCTCCGTGAATACTTGTTGCGATAATCGCAAATCCTCAAAAATGAGGAAATTTCCAATAAAAATGTCCGGACTCCCTGAACTCTACCTATATTATTTATAATTTTAATTTAATGCCGAAAATAGGGCTCTGCGCGGCCGTTGAGCTATGGACGCTTTGCTGTCAAAGCGAGTGCACCACATAAAATAATTTGGTTATAGTAACAAATGTTAATTTGAAAATTTTAATAAATTATGATATCATCCAGATACTTGAACGAAGAAATACAAGTTGGAAAAAAATTTTTAAGTGAATTTTTCAAAATGTTATACTATTGTTTATTAACAATTTTTTTTCCAATCTCCCTTTTCATGAATAACGACATAAAAGTCTGAATGATTGACCTAAAAAATTTTGGCTCCGTGGAGCCCTTGCTATGTATATACTTAACAAGATCATGCGATAAAATTTTCTTAGAGTTCATTATTTTGTTTATAATGATTTTTTTAAGTTAACAAAAAATTAAATTTTCTGGAAATGTTAAAAAAATTTTATTCAACAAATAATATGTTATTGCATAATTATATATAGGGAGGTTGGTATATATATATATATATATATATATATATATATATATATATATATATATATATATATATATATATCCAACAAAAGGATCGAATGACTTTCGAAAAAAATTTTCTTAATAATTTGTTAAGATATTGTTTATAAACAAATAGACAAGTTTAATATTTTTTTAAAATTTTTTGTCACCATTTTATTGACTTGGCTTAGTAATAATTTAAACAAAAAAACATTTCCATGAAATTTTTTTTTATTGTTTATAACTAATTTTTTTATATTTCGTTTGTTTAAATAATTATTGAAGAAACTATTTTCTCTTTAAAAATCATAGTTGGCATTTATTCATAGATTAACAAAAAAAACTTCTTATCAATAATTTCATTGTTTATTAAATTAACAATTTGTTATAAACAAATTCTATAAACCGTTAACTAGACTATGACGCGAAATGTACATTCACAATCAACCGTGAATTATAGAATCCTCAAGTCACCCTGACTCAAAATCTGCATACAGCTGTTTCGATCTTATCGGATCTCTACAGTGCAGCTTATTTGAATGTTAGGAAGTATGTATTTTTACAACAGAAATCTGCATTTTCGATATAAACGGTGAATATCTGGTTTCCAATATCTTTGGTGGAGGGTGCTATGGGTTTTTATTATTTTAGTAGTCCCACCGCGATTTGCATTGAGAAACAATTAGAAATTTGTTAATTCAACTAAGCTGCACTGATAAGATCTAATAAGATCGAAACAGTTGTATGCAGATTTCGAGTTGGGGTGACTTGACGTTTTCTATAATTTACGGTTGGATTGTGAATGCACATTTCGCGTCACGAGATACATATAACCAGCTAATTTGGAAAATTATTAGATAATCTTGAAATTATTGAAGAATTTTCCTAGTTCACTTCATGTAATATATTTAATTGATCATGGTCAAGTATATTTTTCATGATTTGATCGGAAAAAAAATTGTGGAAAAAATATAGTTATCAGAACACGTTTTCTCTGATAAAGAAGTATAGCGCTTCAAACATGTCAACAAATTGAACATTTCGATATTTTTCCTGATCTTTACTTCTAATTAGTTACATATCTCTAATTCTGAGATGGGATACGTCACTGATGCTAGGAAAATTTACATACGCTTAGGACATGGCACACAGTAGGTTCAGTAAGCATATACATATTACATTAAATCGAAGTGAGGGGTGTTTTGGGCGCTGCGGTCTCTCGGGGAGGAACGGGTGGGCCAGGTCCAGCGGCGGTAGCACGTGCGTGCTAACCGCACTCAACATCTCTCCCATGCAACCCTTCTAAGGAAACAACACAACTACTACATCTAGAATTTGTGCTGGGCCATCCCTTCTGAGTTTCTTGGGTGAATCCTACACGGTCGAATATGAGGTAATTTCTCCTTGACCTTTATGAATGCGATAATCTTGAAAAAATGCGTGGGCAGCAGAACTTCACCATCAAGTTCGTATTATGGTTTGAGAAACTACGCTTCTCGAAAAACAAATTAGAAAATAATTCTGTAAGTGCATCGCGTACTGAACAAACAAGCCCAAATAGCATATCAAAATGAAAATAATTAATTCTATTCTGAAAAAGAAGCAGGTCGAGATCAAGAAAGGAGTAGTTTCCTCGAAGTGCAGCGCAATTGAGGGAAAGAGATGAACGATTGTACTTCAACATGCACTCAATCCACTTTCCAAATTCCAACCCTCTAACTCAATCTGCTGAGCTCAAAAAGTAAGAGTTGAGAAAACTTTCAATAATCACGAAAAATCAAAAATATGTACGTTAAAATGGCGGCGGTTGGAGAAAACTTCATTCAAATTTTTATAGTTTCATTCTGCCTCAAAAACAACCTAATAAAATAAAAACATACCTAATTTTAGCTCATTAGATATGATGGAAGCCGCTGGAGATGGGTATATATATATATATATATATATATATATATATATATATATATATATATATATATATATATATATATATATATATATATATATATATATATATTGAATTGAATTGGCATTTACTTGGTGAAAGTTCATATTCATAACTTTATGAAGAAATAAAAAAAAACTAACTTTTCACTGGTTGGAATGAAAATCCATTGAGTAAACGTAGTACGAGATGAAGTCAATGTTATGACGAAACGCGTTTACTCAATAGATTATTATTCCAACCTGTAAAAAGTTAGTTTTTTTATTTCTTCATGAATATCTACGTAAAAATAGAGGCGATTGGAGAAAATTATCCAACTTTTGACAGTTTTGTTCCTCCTCGAAAAAAATCCCAATTTCACCTCATTTGGTATATATATATATATATATATATATATATATATATATATATTTATATATATATATATATATATATATATATATATATATATATATATATATATATATATATATATATATATATATATATATATATATATATATATATATATATATATATATATATATATATGAGTTGGCTGGAGCATAGGGCGGCAGATTTTAGGGGCGGAAAAACTGGGGTCAAATTTTCAAAAATTCTGTGGAACAGTAAACCCTGCAGGCTGTCCCTGTCACCTGTGGGTGACGGAAGCTATTCTTGCTTAAAACGGGTGGAAAATTATCTAAGATCTACCTTAAGCCAAGAAAAGCTAAACGCCTTAGCCCTTTTGTGCATAGTCAAAACTATTGAACAAGATTTCATACAACGATATAATTGATGATTTTGTGAATAAAAATCGCCCAAAAAGGTATTGTAAAACTTTCATCACTCAATTAATCATCCACCGGATTGGTACCAGATAATTGAATATATTGTTTTCAAACTGTAAGTAAACACAATGAAAAAGATTTAATTACGTTTATTGAATTTACATTATTGTGCAAGTAGCATTAACGTATGTATAGTATACCTTACCAACTTATTAGTAATACTCTTGATTGAGTTTTTATTATCTCAGAAATATGCCCAAAAGAAATCTTTCTTTTGCAATTTCACCTGAATCGACGGGCTGTAAAAATGATTTAGGACCTGACACATCGATCGTCTACTTCAAAATCATAAAAATTACAGAAAATATGTGATCTTATTAGGGCGATGAAGCACAAATCATAAAGTTACAATTTCATTGACAACAAAATTGTAATTAATATGATTGTGAACTAGGGTATCGAATTGTAGAGGTCGGTAGGGGCGGCAAAATTTGAATAGCCTACCAGCGGAAAATATCTAAATCCGCCACTGTGTAACTGAATATTTCATTCTCACTAAATTCAAATTCATTTTATGGAATTAGTTGTATTTTCTATGAAAAATAAAAATCGTTTCACGATTCAGTTGAAACTACTGAAACTGCCGAATGTAGAGAATTACATAATTTTGCATCAGTATAAACACTGAATGATAGTAGTTTCATAATTGTTTTCATGTTTCTTCATGTAGTGGAAAGATTTTTGATGTAATAGTATCAATAGTCAATATAAACTATATTACAAAAACAACACAAATTTAATTGAAGTGACTGGTACCGATAATTTTCTGAGTATATTGAAATTGATCAACATGTTCAATTTTTCTACAGGGAACCGTTCAATAATATGTCTCTGTATGTCATACCCGTTTTGTTTCTTGCATCATTCCACCATGTTCTCGACCGTGGTGGAATCATCCCCCGGCCCTGTCCAAGTGGGGATTCGGGGACGCGGGTGACCATCGTTGGCCTCCTAATAACGTTCCACACACGCACTAAACCTCCAGATCTGGAAATGGAATCAATAATCCACATTAAGGACCAACAATGTTGCTGCTACATCTGCACACGCATTATACATTCATATGTACAGTCCGGGCAGCTCCCTAACTTGTCGACTTGAACAGTTGTTAGCTTCAGTTGGTCTCAGGATGGTTTCTATTAATCTTATCATTTACAGTGGCGCACCAAGATTTCATGTCTCCTTAAAAGGTATAATATCGATAAGAAATATATATTCAGGTGCTGATTTTCTGTAGACAGTGAAAGAAACAACTTTATCATTTGATCAGTTTTTATTATATGTGAAATTATATCAAGGTTAATTTTTTCTTTTTTATAAGTACATTTTCCAAAGAGCGAAAGTGTATAACGCATCTCAAGCGCCCCAAAATGATTTCAACAAATGGTGGTTTAGGCTGAATTTAAACCGCTGTTTAGCAAACCAAAAATACATCTGAGGGTAGAATTTGTTCCATAGTTTTGCGCTTCACATCAGAAACGCCCTCTGGTCAATCGGTGGTTCGGCGGTTGGGATGTGCACACCAAATTTATGTGTATTATCCGCATACCTTGTGGAATGATAGCGGCCATAGATGTAGAACACCTACCGTAATAACATATGTAAAAGAGACACAAGTCGGCAACCTTCGTCCGATGTTCGAGTAAATGAAGCTTAGAGGTCAATAATAGATCGTCCATTACTCTCTCTACTCTTTTCTGATTTGAGTCAAGCATATGCGAGAAGTGCGTTGGTGCAGTACTCCAAGCATGGGAGAAGTATTCCAATGCTGACGAACTTGAGCCTTATAAAGCAACTAAAGCTGAGGCCTAAACATAGTTCAACATAGATGTATATTGTGGAGAAAAACTGGAAGATATGTGGTTCAATTCAGATGAAGTTCAAATAGGTAACCATCTCACAAATTTTCGATAGATCACAATAGTGAAATAGGTATAAAAATTCGAGAAAATAAATATATGTCAACATGTGCTGTTTTGTTCAACTTTTTTGAACAGTCTCGGAAAAAAATATGAACAAGGTGTCATTCGATTCGGAATAGAATGAAGATGGTTTTTGAGAAAACTACAGTTCCGCTCGCGAAAATTGTAAAAGTTATGAACAATTTACTGAAAGATAAAAAGAGAGGTTTGGTTTTCTGCAAATAACTCAAAAACCAATTGAGATTTTTGATATCTGAAAACATTTTCGGAAAGAAGAGGAAATTTCCTATTACAAAGTCTTTACTACAGGAACTGTAGGACCAACATTTATAATTTTCTTAGATGGGTAAAAATACGACCGAAAACGGGTAATATGGCTTGCGCAAGTCGAGCCCATTTTGGACACTTGAACAATAAACATCATTTAACCATATTGAAAACGAAAATTTATGTACGCAAAAATTAAGGCGCTTACTGATAGATGAGTAAACAATTGTTCGATGGCAAATGCTTCTCATCACGATTTTTCAATTAGTTATGCAATTAATAATTATTAATTTTTTTGGACTTGAACATGAAAATTTCAAGTGTTATAACTATTCAACTATGGGTCTGGGATTTTTTTCCTTTCTTGGACCTATTTTTGAAAGGCTTCGGAATGGATCCCTGTTGAAGAAATTTAAAAAATTTAATATGTCAGTTTTTTATTAACAATTGAAGTAATTGCAAAATTAAGAAAAACGTTTTTATATGATTTCAAAGAACCGTTTTTATGATCGGAAGCTGCATGAAAAACGGTTTTTCAAATTTTCATTTCCTATTGTATGAAAAATTGTTATGAACATATGCGTTGTTCATAGGAGAATTGAAAAAAAATTTCGATGATCCATCTATTATTTTTATTTTGCAACTACGAGAATTATCAATAAAACTCTGAAAAATTGAATTTTTCGAATTTTTCCATTTGGGATCTAGTCAGAAACCTCTCAAAACTAGCTCCAAAAAAGAAAAAAAATCTCAGATTTACAGTCCAATTTAACAGTTATCACACTTGCAATGTTCTTGTTCAGCAGCAAAAAATTATTAATTGACCATTGTATAACTAATTGAAAAATCATGATAAAAATTTTTTGCCACCAAATTATTTGACACTTTTTTTCAAGAAATTTTCTGTTCTTTTTGAATCTGTGTTTGGATATCAAAAATCTCAATTGGTTTTTGAGATATATGTAAAAAACCAAACCCTTCTTTTTTCTTTCAGTATATTGTTTATAACTTTAACAATTTTCACGAGAGGAACTTACATTCTATTCCGAATCGAATGACACCTTGCTCATATTTTTCTGAGACTGCTGAAAAAAGTTGAACAAAAATGCACTTGTTGACTAGACTATAAACTGTTTGAACAATTTGAAAGTTTTCAGATAGTGAAATGCAGAAATAGATTGAATGAAGATGAGAGTCTCCTTCCTTTAATTCACTTTATATATAAGCATAGACTAGGATACTTATTGGTCAGATTGATCAAGAGGTACTCTAAAAATTTTTTTTTGGTTTCATAATAATCGAAGTTAAAAACACTTTATTGTCCGCGTCCGATATGTTTTTGCCTGCATAAATAATGCTTTTTTTTATCAATGTATAACCATAAAATTGAAAGGTACTGATTTTTGGATAGGAAATCAAAATTTTTTGTTCATGGTATGGATGCCTGTTCCCAAAATTTCAGAGTAGCAAGTGTTCAAATATAAAACCTTCCATATAGCATTAAAAGAGTTGCTTCTAGCTATGCTTATAATGAGCATGATTCTTGCCAATTCATGAACTAATATTTTATGCAGAAAAATAAAGACAATCAGATTTATAATACTCGTACGAGTATATAATTACCATTAACATTCAGGTTGACTTCATGCAGAGTTTTTATTAGTACAATAACAGAGTTCCAAGACAAGTTGAAGGTTTTCAATGATAATAGAGAATTTCTTGAAAGCTTGTTGAAATCAATCTTTCAATATTTCTCAAAATAGAAAATTAATGAGTATTTTCTGCATTTACATAATATAGTTGATTTTGATCTAGCATATTGCATATTTAGCGAAAAGTAATCTTAGGACCCATCAAAATATAGTAACGATATTGCTTTATTTACATTTTGATTTCATCTTAATCACTAATCATGCCCTAAAGTATCAATATAATTATGATCGATAGAAATACTTGTGAGTAGGTACTATCCATGATGTGCTAAAAATTTGAAACGTGTGTCCAATTACTAGCAATACATTTGCCGCTAAATCAAAGCTTATAGCATTCTCAGGCATATTTTTCCGGAAAATAATGAATTATTGCACCTTATCGTGCGGGAATGAAATATGATTTTTTGACCTCCTCATATATCTATAAATGTATATATATATATATATATATATATATATATATATATATATATATATATATATAATATATATATATATATATATATATATATATATATATATATATACAAGTATATGTATATATATATATATATATATTATATATATATATATATATATATATTATATATATATATATATATATATATATATATATATATATACATATATATATATATATATATATATATATATGTATATGTATATATTTATATATCTATATATATAATTATTTATTCGAATTGTTGTTGCCTGTGAACTATTTCTAATCTCTTGATAATTATTAGCAATAACAGGCTTGTTGAATCTCAAAAAACTTGATTTTATTAAAAAGAAAAAAGATTTGATAAAGCCACGAATGTCGTGGCGAAACGTCAACTTTTTAATAAAATCAAGTTTTTTGCGATTCAACAAGCCTGTTGTCGCTAATCATAATAATGAGATTATATATATATATATATATATATATATATATATATATATATATATATATATATATATCGACTTGTCTTTTCTTATCAATACTAGGCCATGTGAATTGAAAAAGCGATTTTATTCAACTTCGACGCGAAATTCGCAACTTTCGAAGGACTCAACTTTCAAACGTCAATTGTTTGATGAAATTGATCTTCCAACTCGAATGACCTATTATTACTACAAAAATACAAGCATCATTGAAATTTTCTTGTGCAATAAAATACCATTTAAGTTTTTAAACTTACTATGGCGTTTATGAATTTTGAAAAATTGAAAAGTCAAAAAGTAGACAACTTAATTCCATAAGATTTTCACCTAAGATGGCGAAAGCCGCAAAAAATTCAATAAACTATAGTTGTCTGCTTTTTTAATTTTCCATTTTTGAAATTAAAAAGAGCTATAGAAGTTAACTTTTTTATAAAATCGGTTTATAAACTTAAATGACCTGTTGTTCCTAAGAATGAACATAATATAAAAACCCGTACTTCAATGATTTTTGTACCCCCAATTTCTTCCTAAATGTACTTAGCGGATTCAAAATTAGTACATGGATTAAAGATGATTTTGTAGAATCCGCCATTTTTGTACAGAGATCTCAGGTCTCTTCTTGATATTTGAGGTTTTGTGCCCTTCCACAGCTCCTCCTGTAATCTGCACTCAATGATGGGAAAGTGCCTTTTGGTGACTAAACTATTTTTCTTAATTGCCGCCATTTCAATGCTGAGATTTCATATTTTTTCGTAGAGATTTTGGTCTCTTGCACAGTCCCTGCAGACTGACCTAAGGAATAAGAATATGAAGAAAATGAGGGGGAAATATGACCGTATGGACGTTTTTCTACTGCTCATTCGTTTTTCTTCTTGACCTCTCAATATAACCTATAGTGCGAAATAGTAATCATATTTGTTTTATCATTGAAGAATTCCGGAATTTTGTTCATAGAAATACTTTGACGATAATGTCTGTATAATAAATATCATATTGGAAATTTCTATAAAATATTTGAATCAAACAAACAAGAATAATAAGGCTAAAAATACTTATATATTCAAGGAACATTCATGTGAACATAACGTATTGAAAATTTCTATAGAATATTTGAATCAAACAAACAAGAATAATAGGTCTAAAAATATATGTATATTCAAGGAACATTCATCTGAACAGGATGTATAATAATACACCAAGTCCTTATCACTAATTCCAACTTTATTTCAGAATCTAAGACTAAATGTAAAACGTAGGTAATTTTATGCAGAGTAATAATTCACGACCCAGCAGTCGAAAAAGTATAATTGAGCATTTAGATGACTCGTTCGACAACTCAGCATACAACCTTGCCTTGTTTCATCTATATGTATATGCAAACACGAATCATGTTCATCTCGATCACCTTCTATCTCACTTCGGTTCGTTTTCAGTTGTTGCCATTTCAGTCTAGATGATTTCCACATAATATCACGTAGACAGAAAGCAATTTTACAAATTTGACACAGTCGAGGATAATATGAGGGAGAAGCAATCATATATGACCAGTAATTCTCGAATCAAACCTGAATATGTTACAGTCGAAGATTTTATGCGCTGTTATCAATTAATGCATAATATACATACCTATTTGAAATTTTAAACGTTTTTCTATATTTCAAGATGAGTTAGACTAATCCATGAACGATATGCTTTTTCTGATAGAATTGACAAGGTTGAAATGCTCTAAAATCTCAACAAGTTTCCGTTGATTAACTATCACAAATTTTTTTGCCAAAAATAATAGACTATTGTATTGTATCGAAAGTGAGGGGCGAGAGTAGTTTCAAATCCATTTCGTACGTCCTGGATCACTATTTCTGAGTTTTTTTTCGTTTCTAATGAAATTTGATATATGGCGTTGTTTATTATAATAATAATAATATTAATATATATTTATCCTTTAGATATTACACAAATATAAAGGACATGTCAGTATACAAAATACAAAAAAGTTAACGAGATGGAAATTTAACAAATATCAGTAGAGAAATATTCTTTCAAACTATAAAAACAAAAAGTAGACAATAGTTTTTTAATTTCCTTTTTGAATCTACTCGAATTCAAGTTCATTATCCGGTTTGGTAGGTGATTATACAGCTTTATACCTTCATATGTCGGAGATAATTCAAACTTGGTTGTTCTGTGCAATGGAATACATATTGTGTTAGTATGTCGCGTTTCGTAACCGTGGAAACTGGAAAGCGTATTGAGATCCGACAGCTTTTGGCGAACCAATAACAAACAGTTCAAAATGTAGATACAAGGTAATGGTAAAATCTTGTGACGCTCAAATATTGGACGACAGGTTTCATAAGGTTTCAAGTTGAAAATGAGGCGAATAATTCTCTTCTGTGCAGCAAAAACTCGAACAGATCCAGATGAGCCACCCCATAGAACTGAATTGTAGCTAAGGTGACTGTAGACTAATGCGTAATAAATTCTGAGTAAGCTCTCCAGAGGAAGCATGTGTTTTAGGCGACTGACTGCAAAGAAAGATTTGTTGAGCTTCTTGGATAGTTGCTCGACATGACTGTCGCCCATTTGAGATTGCTATCAACATGAAGTTCCAGGAACCTTGCACTTGCTGTCGGGCACAGTTGGCGGTCTTGAAACTTGACAACAAGTGGAACATCTGAGCTGAATTCACGTAGTTGAAAGTGGATTAATTCAGTTTTGGTGAGATTAAGCATGAGTGAGTTTCTGTAACACCAGTTCGAGAATCCCTGCACCAGTCTCTCACATTGTGTCCTGAGCCCATCAATACTCTTAGCCGATACGACCAATGATGTGTCATCGGCGAATAGGGTGACTGAGTCAATATTAACAAATTCAGGAACATCATTAACAAATAGTAAGAAAACTGGAGGACCCAAAACAGAACCCTGTGGAACCCCAATAGATACTGGATAGTTTCGAGATCTACACTTTTTGTTTTCGACAAACAATGAACGGTCAGACAAGTAACTGGAGGAAGAACAAAAATATGAAAATTTGAATAATCTCAGTCAAAATTTTAGCATATATATGGCTAACTAATGACGAGGAGGTGCTTGAAAAGCATATTATAAGCAAAATATCTGATGTTCACCCTTATGAGGTCTTATGGAGGGTGTATGGGGCGTGAAAGGATTAAGCAACACTAAACTCCGTCCAGATAATATTATAGAGTTGAAAATTTGTACGTGGGATAAGTTGATGTTGAACATTTTCGTTAACATTTTCATGGAGAGATTTCTTGTCATTTCGCTTTTTTAAAGGATTTGCCCATCACCACAGCTGCTACAGATTAAATTAGAGTGTTGAAGTTTGCTACGTGGATTGAGTTGATAATAGGGAAATATCTTTCAGTGGTTTTTTCTTTTGAATACCTTCATTTTAATGTAGAGATCTTTTGTTTTTCGTTGTTTTAAATGTTCTGCTTCACAGCTCAAACAAATTAGTTTATAGCAGGAGCACAATTTTGAACATTAGCTTCTGTGTGGTGATACTATTGAAATTGGGTGATTCTAAATTATACTTCATAGAGTGAATAAGGAAAATTCTTCAACAATTCGAAAAATTATCGAACAACTTTCCAAGGGAGTTTTATGTATTCCGAGTCGCGAATTCTACATTCACAACCAACGGTGAATTGAAGAAAACGTCAATTCACCCCGACTCAAAATCTGCATACAGCGGTTTCGATATTATTAGATCTCATCAGTGCAGCTTAGTTGACTTGAAATGAATTAACAAATTTTTAGTTGTTCCCCAATATAAATCACGGTCGTACTACTATCTGAATAACAACCCAGAGGGCCCTCCATCAGAGATATTGGAAACCAACAATTCACCGCTTAGATCGAAAATACAACATCCCGTCGCGAGAATAAATAATCCCCTGTTGCAGAGTAGACATTTCATGTCAAGAAATATGTATTCTCGCGCCTGAATTCTGCATTTTCGATCTAAGCGGTACATTGTTGGTTTCCAATGGTGGGGGGCGCTCTGGGTTGTTATCCATATAGTAGTCTAGACCGCGATTTGTATTGGGAAACAATTAGAAATTTGATTATTACTCTGAGTCAAATAAGCTGCACTGATGAGATCTAATAAGGTCGAAACAGCTGTAAGCAAATTTTGAGTCGAGATGACACGACGTTTTCTATAATTCTTCGTTGGATTGTGAATATAGAATTCGCGTCGAGAAATACATATAACCAGCTCCTTAGGAAAGTTATTGGATAATTTTTCTAATTATTAAAGAATTTTCCTTGTTCACTTCATGTAATATATTAAATTGACCATGGTCAACTTTTATATTTTTCATGATTTGATTTATTCCAAATTGATTGAAATTAACGATCTCAATTTATAAACTTTTTTGGTAGTAAATAAATCGAATAAATTATAGTGATAGAGATTGAACGAAAAAGATACTTTATCGGATATCAAATCGTACAATCCTTCAATGTCCTATTTATATAATTGTAAATTATTGTGCTGAAAGTTTTTTGTTTATGGGATATGTTTTCGCTGCTGAAGAGTTATTATTGTCGATGTGGGTATCATTATTCAGCTAGATGATATTTCAGATATTCAGTGGACTAGCTTCCCGAAAAAGCGATGCAAAGGGTAACTAAATTTTATTCAATGAGCACCAGACTATATTTATGACGAACGATTATCAAATATGTCGAACAGGCTGATATAAAAATGTTGAAGCAACAGTTGGTTGGGGATCCCACTTCAACTGCCACTATCGCTCCGCATCAACGTAAGTTGGGTCTATTTACGAGGATTCGACGGCAAATTGAGACACTTTTTCCAGGATTTATTTTCACGGAGGAATAACTCGAAGGCATGCCTATTATATTCGAATGGAAATCACGCTAAGGGGACAAAAATGGCAGTATTTCTTCGCATAACTTTCACGTCGATAATTTGTTTGAACGGTTTGAATGATATTTTCGATATTTCAGCTGGAATTGCTACAGGGTCCCCAAAATCTGTAGGTCCATTATTCCTTTAATTGCTACAGAAAAAAAAATTGGAAATATCTTGCTGGACGTGGCTACTTGTGAGAGTCTATTAAAAACTATTTCTTTTTATTTTAGTTTTATTGAAATATTTTAATTGGTCATGCACATTTGGTACCTATTTCATTCTACGTATTGGGAGACAAGAAGTGTAAAACGCCGTTATATCTATTCAACTGTTTCTTTAGAGGACGGTTTTACTTCGACTAAATCCAAAGATTGAACGATCAATGGAGTGATTGAATTTTTTTCAATTCGACTGATTCATTAATGAATTCCTCTCTGATCGATTGAATAGAATCATTCAATTTTTTCGATCGAATGTTAGACGCTGATTTAGTGGGAGCATTAGTTATATATATATATATATATATATATATATATATATATATATATATATATATATATATATATATTATATATATAATTCAAGGAAGCTGCTTTCATCCAACAGAACCATGAAGTTTTCAGTAAACCCAGTGTTGAAGTGGCAAACGCGTGGCGACCAATCCTGGCGCGTATCAGTGGTCTCAAGCTCCTCCCCTCGCCCAATGGGAGAGACGTCCAACACGGCACAACTGATCAAGGGAGTATATAAAGATCAATCCAAACTCTGATAATCAGTTTACACTTGAGAACGGTTAGAGATACCCAACTAACCGAAACGTCGTGTATATTGTATAATTTTATTTTTTCACCATTTTCCATCTTATTATTTACTAATATTATTTCATTTCTTTTTTCAGATACTACTAATTCATTGAATTTAATTTTTCAGCTATTTTCTTTTCTTGCCACTTACTAATCAAATTTTCTTTTCTTTTATTTTTGTTTCAGATATATTTTTATAGACAATGGAAGTCCAGAATTCCACAAATACAGAAGAAACATTGTCGAAACCATTCAAACTAACATTAGTTATATATATATATATATATATATATATATACATATATATATATATATATAATATATATATATATATAAATATATATATATATATATATATATATATATATATATATATATATATATATATATATATATATATATATTTATATATATATATATATATATATATATATATATATATATATATATATATATATATATATATATATATATATATATATATATATATATATATATATATATATATATATATATATATATATATATATATATATATATATATTTGTGCTACCATGCTGTTCATTTTCTTCTTGAACCTCTTCGATGTTTTGTGATTGTTTTGTATACATAATTTATATTTACAATTTTTGCTGTTTACTTTCCTTGCTTTAAAATTTTAGGATTAACTTACATTTGAGTGCTTCTTATATTTCTTTGTATGCAGATTGGGCCAAGCTACAGAGATTTTTTCATGTAAAAAGTGTTAGAAGAAAACCAGCTCCGCCATTGTTTGTAAAATAGTTCCACATGATATAGTGATATGTTTTTCCACTCGAAACTTTTTTTTCGAAGGATATATGGTTATGTGCTGTTCCTAAAATTATTTTGTATTCCCAACAATTTGTTTAGATGTAGGTTATTAAATTTGTATACTTGTCACGAGAGGGCAACCGCTGTGGCATTGTGTTGTACAAATCATTGGCATTAGTGGCAATACTTGGGATTACTGTGTGTATTTATGGCATTGCTAATGGCATTATAGTGGCATTATATTTCTGTGTATATCCTAGCATCAGTATGGCATTAGTGTGGTATTAGTATGGAATTAGTGTGGCATTAGTACGGCATTAGTGTGGCATTAGTTTGCCTTTTACCCACAGTGTATTTTGCTTTCATTAAGTATAACCGGCTGATTAAACGAAAGATTAGTTGATAACCAGGATCTATAATAACGAAGTGTCGATCAAAGTGTCGCTTAATTGAAACCTATAATAGTGGGCATAAACGCACCTGAATTTTGACAGTATTACACTCCGTATTACATTTAAAATGCATTAAAACTATCAAAATTCAGGTGCATTAAATTTTTTAGATTGTCCCAGTTTTTTTGTTCGCGACCGTAGGTATATAATCGAATCCTATTCAAAATGACAACCAGACGCAAAACAGACTGATATTCTCATCGCCAGCCTGACGCTACTTCCTGATACCATCCTGATACCGTTTCATTGAAATGGGACATGCGACAACGTCGCTTTCTTAGGATTCACCCAGACACAGCGCAAATTTTTGTTCATATTTGATCATTTGGTCATTTGGTCAAGTGAATGCTGGTTACTTAGTGACTCAAAAGTAATGACAGACTAAAAAGATTTATAGTTAATAAAAGTACTAAACCTACTTTAGAAAGAAAGTCCAGTCACTCTCTTTGTCGAAGCCAAGTAAAACTCCTAAATTGAAGAACAAACTCGACCCATATCAGGATATATCAAGTAGTGACAGTAGTGTACGCTCGAGTGTACGTTTAAGTGCTACAGACGAGGATACAGATGCAGCTGAAGGTGAAAATATTGATGATAATTTGACAGAAAATAAATCGAATTCAAATACTGAAGATTTAAAAATACTTGAAATTGGGCCAGAAAACTACTATGCAGTTGCCTACAACAAACAGTGGTTCCTTGGAAAAGTTATTAAAATTTTAGAGGGTGATACTTTTAAAGTAAAATTTTTGAAACAAAGTGGGGATCAGCTATTTGACCTAAAAGGGATGATATCGATACGGTAAAAAAGATCATTTTTTTTACGGTCCAATTGAACTGGCGGGTTTTGCACCATTCACTTTGAAAAGACATGATATTGTAAACATAAAAAGATTATATAAAAAAAATATGTGATTTCCCATTAAAATAAGGATGACAGTTGAATATTATTTACATGAAAAAAATATTCAGTTTGTTGTTGCTAGGGCAAATTAAAGTTTGCTTCAAATTTGTCAAGGCCCTCATTCATTCTGTCCTTTTTACCCGACACAAGGGGTAACCATTTTTGGATAAAAACAGACAGTACTATGCTACACAGCCCTATGTACCGTATAAGTGTACTTATATATTATAGGCAGGATATCTCGTTTTTGTCTAACGTTTTTAACAGTTGCGTTGGGTAAAAAAAAATTAGAAGGGGCCTCGGTGGGCACTTTTACAGAATTATAATAATTATAATTTTATTATTACTAATTTTACTATTATTGTTTGCATTTTTTTTAAGGACGGAAAATTATGTTCTAGTTTTTTTTATGTTTCGTACTCTAGCTCGAGTAATGTAGGGGAGAGGGGGGCCTTTGAACACTTTTGAAATAAAATATTATTTCTCTCATATGGTATTATTTTTCAAGATTTATTCTATTTCATTAATTGATATGGGGTGTATACTACATAATAAAATTGATAATTATCTATTTCGACTTATTACAGTAACACAATTTCAATTAAAAAAAGCCTTATTTTGTTCAAATGTGCCTCACTCGCGGGGCACATTTGAAACCCCTAGGGGCAGTTTTGACAAACCCGGATAACATGAGAAGCATATTATTTAGAATATTATCAACACTATATTTGAGTTATTTGCATCTTATATTATCATTGTGCATTGCCATTTATTCAGTACACTAACTATTAATTAAATGAAATTCTGAAACTCATAATTAGTCTGGGGCAGTCTTGAACAAGGGTAACAAATTTATTATTATAACTGAGATCAAATAAAATATTGCGAAACAATATTGGAAAATAATAACCCTGATAATGTCTCAAAAATATAACACTCATAAGAAGGCACTTTAAAGGTGTCAAACATGGAAGAAACAATCCAAATAGCCTCAATGGCCAACATAAAATAAATATTAAAAGAAACAACTTCAAACTCTTATGGTAGTTAGTACTTAACCTAGCTTAAATTTTTTTTTACTGAAGTCAAATTTGAAATTTAACAAATCTGCTGTACGTGACGTTTCTGCAGTAGGTACATTTCATTTAAAAGTGCCCTAGTGATTTTTTTCAAATCTGCCCCAATACCATACTTCAGGAACAAAAATTTCTAGACGAAAAACTAACTTGTGTTCAATGACCTTATATTGATAATACATTGGCTATAATATAAGCAAAACTATAAAATAATCACAACTTGAAAATAATACTAACTTTGTCAGTAAAATGCTTACAATAAAAAAAAAATATGTTTATTTTGGTGTCCGTAAAGTAACCAGTGAACGTTTTTCGGGAACTGACAGATGTGTAGTTCAGTGTTACCAGTATTAAAAAGGTTTTGAAGGTTAGAAAAGATAAAGGATGCGTTCATAAATCCAATAATTCAAAACTGCCTCTGTTCTAAACTGCCACCCTCGCCCATGCCTACTTAAAAACTAGACACCCTCTAATAGTAAGTGGTGATATCATTTTGTTGTTTTTTATTATTTAAGAGATTCGCTTTGCGGTTCAATGGAACTCGCGGCAATTGGTTAAATTTTGTCACTTTGTTTGTTACTTTTCTACTAGTAATGTAAAAGCAATAGATTGGGGCTCGGAATGGGGTTTGTTCTAGTTTTGTTTGCTATCATTTGGCTCGGACATACAGAGAATCATGTCTCGGTATAATGTAGGTATACTCAAAAAGTAGTCAGGTATTATAAGTTGATATGATTTTATTGAGTATTTTAATAATATAGTTGCTATTACTTAAAAAACTAATGTTGCTCTTTGGGGATTATCAATATTTTATGTCAATACGAGTATATAATATATGTTCAGAAAACAAAGGTGTGCTTTACTTTAACCGAAAATGTCAACATACGACGATTCTTCGCATCCGCGGCTATTTTGGAAATAGTGCTCCAAGCATACTTTAAAACCAATACAATATTGGGTCATTAAAATTAGTATTAATTGAATATTTGGAGGCATTTATTGCTATAAGAGATAAGTTAACGACTGAAATTAATTGGCCTTACTCTAGGAATAAGTGGCATTAGTTGGAATTACTATACGAATTAGTGGCACTGGTTGGCAGTAGTATGGCATTGATTGGCATTAGTGTACACATTTTTGGGCTGCGGTTGACCCCTCGACTTTTCATTAAAGTTTTTTCGTGTTCTGACTAATTTTTCGATATTGCTTGTGTATTATAAATAAATTCATAAGAACATCATTCGAATAGTTTTTTGCTACATTCTAAAATGATTTTATCAATAAAATAAGTATAACTGGAAATAATGTCGATCTTTCAGGTGAAGCATTAAAATAAAATTTCTCCATAATTTCAAACGATACTTAAATGCCTTTTCATTATATAATATATATATATATTATATAATATATATATATATTATATAATATATATATATATATATATATATATATATATATATATATATATATGTATATATGTATATATATATATATATATATATATATATATATATATATATATATATATATATATATAGATATATATATATATATATATATATAAATATATATATATATATATATATATATAATCTCTTGAAAATTATTAGCAATAACAGGCTTGTTGAATCTTAAAAAACTCGATTTTATTAAAAAGTTGACGTTTCGCCACGACATTCGTGGCTTTATCAAAACTTTTCAATACAATCGAGTTTATTAAGATTCAGCAAGCCTGTTATTGCTAATAATTTTCAAGAGATTAGAAATAGTTCACAGGCAACAACAATTCGAATAAATATATATATAATATATATATATATATATATATATATATATATATATATATATATATATATATATATATATATATATATATATATTTATTCGAATTGTTGTTGCCTGTGATCTATTTTTAATCTCTTGATAATTATTAGCAATAACAGGCTGGTTGAATCTTAAAAAACTCGATTTTATTAAAAAGTTGACGTTTCACTACAAACCACAATTGTGTGATTGTCTTCCGTATCAGAGGATTTTGTTTGTTGTACTATTTTCATCTTCAAATTTTCAATCCAATGCTTGGCTACGCCGTTCTGATGAGGACCAAAGAGTCCGAAACACGTGTCAACGGCTGCTTCCATATAAACGTGCTATACCGATAATTCTACTCCACATCTTTAAGGTTTTCCCATGACTAATTTCTTTGTTGTTAGATAAATAGTACCCTATTATTTTTATTTTCAAACATTACGTAGGTAAAGGTTTCTTTGGTTTCCCTTACCATCTAATGATAACTATTTTGAATGTTAATATTAGACTGAATAGCATATAATAAATAATTAGCAAGACAAAGCAGCCTTGTCTTTTCAAAAAAAATTTTTCAAATCAATAAATGTCAAAGAAATTTCAATTACGAATATCGTAGTGAAACGTCAACTTTTTAATAAAATCGAGTTTTTTAAGATTCAACCAGCCTGTTAGTGCTAATAATTATCAAGAGATTATATATATATATATATATATATATATATATATATATATATATATATATATATATATATATATATATATATATATATATATATATATATATATATTATGCAACATAATTTTGAAGGAGAGTCAAATGCTTTTTTCCATTTTTTGTATTATTCCTTTGTTTTGAGACCTTGGATGTTGGAAAAATATACCATGGTTCGAATAATGATCTTTTCATCGACAGTATTTGAAGCATACCAAATTCAACGGTAGGCTTTATTATCCCCTCTTTTGTGTCAACATTTGTCTGCTTTACAGTTTATTTTATGATTCCTTCAAGAAACGGCATTTGCTTCATCTATATTGACAGAAGCTCTAGCACCTCCTGTATATGGCGATATTGATAAAGAAAATTCAAGCTTTCGACATCAATAATGTGCGAAAAAGGAATCGAGCATACCCCAAACAGACCTTCTAGAGTGTTTTACTGCATGGTTCATAGTCGCTCTAGTTTACAAGGAATAGTTAAAAATAAAAAACCTCAACTCCTAACGGTAGAGGTGGTACTAAAGAAAAACAGGCGAGATGGTACTGCCACCATCATGAGGAGTGAGTAGGTTTATCTGAGGATAATACACACTATTTTGAGTTTCCTGATGGCTGCTAAGCGAATAAATTTGTTATTTTTAAGATCTTAGCATGATCAGCACATAGTTATTAATTAGGTATTGATTTCAATTACCAAATTTAAGAAGCTTATTTTGATTACTTAGGTTTGTTCAATTCTTAGGCCTTATTATAATACTATAATATATTGAAAACTACTGACAACATTTTTAAAAGTGTTGAAATTTCAAGTAAGAAGTTTTTTGTTTCATTAAAAAAATAAATACCCTATTACCCGCACCTACCTTATTGTATAAATAACGACAATGCCATACCTTTAAAGAACCCTGTATAAAAAACATTCTATCTATGTGTAAATATTAAATGGCATAGAGCTTTCCTATGCACGTAATTTCAGATGTCTGTCTGTTCTAATTATTAAATTGATAAGCTTCTTCTGAGACCACATGTTGGTCGATTTGAATAGAAATTAATTAATATTTTAAAATCAAAAGGAGGTATAGGAAAAGGCTAACTTACTCACATACTTCTATTATCCATACTAACGTATTAATGATATATCTATGTCAAAATTACATGTCATGGAAATAAATCGACTGCATCTAATACAGCAGTATTATAATTTCATCGTCTGACTAGCATAGATACGATTACTCATTGTATTTGATGATTGTACATTGTACCGACACGCGTCATCACTGAAAAATTAATGTTTAATTTATTTATATTTTAAGTCATCTTCTTAATAGAGGCATGAATCGATCTGTTGTTCAATCGATGTTTCGAATATTCCTTTATTGATAAAAATATCAATTTACTGCAATTTGTAATCGTTGAAACAAATCTGAATCTTGAAGTATTTAACGATATTTATCCGCCCCTTGTAGTCGTAAGATCCTCAATTGTTTTCCCACAATTTAACCCCAAAGCCGACTTGGCGAAATCCCTCGACCAACTAACTGTTGATTCGCAATTTTTATCGATACGCCTGGCAAACAATTCGTCACGAAGACATTACCGCGGCTTATCGAATGCATGCTCCACTTCGGAAAACCGAAACACCCTAGAAACATAACTAAATAGCCGGCAGCGTTTCCACGATATATTTGCGCCGCGAAAGTGGCGGAATCTCTCGGATCTAGCGTTAAAGTCGAGTGTAATAAGTAGTTGGCAAGTGCCGGTTCCACTTCTCAGCACTCCATAACTATTATAGTTCAGTTTGTCGACTTCGGGGAAACTCAATGATGCGATAGCGCAGACATGACGCGTCCTGTAACGAGCTGTCGTGAATCTGATGGGAGAAGCGCTTTTTTCGGCTATTTAATTGTGAGTGAATGCTACAGTTTGCTCACAGGTCGTACCAATTAAAGTAAAGGGGGTAATACCTATGCTGATAATTTATTGGAAAGAAGTTTCTTTACGCGGATTGCGGTAGGAGTTCACTGATTGAAATCGTCATTAACGATTGAGTATTTCTTTGGAGCTTCCTCGGAATACATTTAGATATTTGTCGGCACGCTATGGAAGATAATATTAAAATGAGACGCGATTTGTGGCTTAGACGAGATGCGAATATTTCGGAGGTTCCACAGAAATCGTAAAATACTCACAACTCATAAAACTTGGTATTCTCTTTCCCAGATTTCTAAATAGAACTAACTAGAATTTTTTTTTCAATTTAGTGATTTCAAAAAGTTTTGTAGAACTGTGAAATTTCAGTATATTAATAGGGACAATTTATATATTTGTTTTTGTTTCAAATCAAAGGTGAGTTATAGTGTCTCTATCAGAAAAAAACATGTGTTTGATTTTAACAATTTTTATACCTATTTGACTTCATGACGCGGCGTTTCCCCTCACAAGGTGGCTTCTTCGGATATAATGCAATAGTGAAATCTTGGTATCTTAGTTTAATAAAGATTTCCATATTTTACATAGAGAGTATAGAAGATTGAAATTAAACTTTAGGGAAGTCTTAGAAATTAACAGGCATAAGAATTCTCATCTGTTACTGAACGAACAAATTAACTCAAATCATTCTACACTCCTAAATATGTTTAATACCTGATGTAGTTGGAGCAAGTTTTCTGGAAGGATAACCTACCCTCCACCCTAATTTAAGTTCTTTTTGTAATCGTTTTTCCTTAGGTGAAAAGAAGTAGTATGTAAAACTAAGATACCAAGTTACACACGCCTTGTGGAGCAGAGGTTGATTGACTGGCTATGAAGTAGGTGTGCTGGGTTCGCATCCTGGATTAGGTATGGATATTTGTGAATGTCTCTGAGTTTCAGTGGTTCAATTGAGAATTAGTAGTTTGGTAATGTGCAGTGTTTACAAGCAGATAAGCCATTCAGAATAGGTGTTAAACTGTAGGTCCATGAGTTAAAAAAAAGAACAGATACCCAGATTTCAGTATGTCATTCTATCGAAAAAGCCATCGTGTAGAGAAGCGCCGCGTCATAGAGCCAAATATAATAACCGTTAAAATCAAACATGTATTTTTCTAATAATATTGTTATTGATCTTAATCAAGTAACGGCCAAATCAATTTAAAAAAATCTCTTTTAAGATTCGAGAAACAAAAACTGCATAATATAAACTTGGGAAACTAAGTTAATAAAACTGTGTAACTTGGTAAAAGTATTTCCTATTTATACATGCTTGATGCACATGTTATTCGAGTGTTTACTATTCACTATTTATATACATTAAAGAGAAACAATAGTAAAATTATATGCTCACCGTCGAAAAGAATAACGAAAGAGAAATAAATCGAAAAATAACAAGAGAATACGAAATGAATACGTAAGGAACTTCGTTCATTATTATTGAACAGTATTAATGAACTTAAGAACAATGACTTTATATTATTAGAATGTTCCTCTTCTTCACATTTATGTAGGTATGTGTTCTTCCAGTTTTTACAGAGGTTGAAATTAAATTTTAAACCACATTAAAACTTTCAAATGAATTGACTGAAAAACGAAAAATGAAATAGACATAAACCGAAGGTAGGAAGATATGAAGAACCATGTAAAAATCGCAACAATATAGGGTGAAGCGGAATAATAATAGCACTATTAAGGGGAACACCAGCCGTCAGGTTTTTCACACCCTAATACAACTTAACACCGAAGTCACGTGTCCTTTTACATATATCATCTTATCAAAAATCCTAACCGGTAAATTCAGAGCAACTGCAAAAATCATAATTTTTGTATGTGTCCTCGAACGGCTTAAATTTCGTTATAGTCTGAGTAGGTTTTCATGGAAAAAACTTGGAAACATTGTCCGTAAATGTGAAAGATTTGAGAATATCTCAAAGCGCTATGATCTATGAGAATACATAAATTATTATGTTTTAAGATGGTTCGTAATAGTTCGTTTCACCACAGGAATGTCAGTTCAAAGTTATAAATTAAAAAACAAAATTTGAATAAAATTACATTTTTTACTTTTGCATTGTTTTGCGATCTGTCCAACAAATGCAGTTATTTAATTCATATTCCAATTTTTGTCCTTCATGCTACCATATAGATTATTCATATTCTTCATATTACAATTAGCGAATTCTATATTTTCCAAGCTTTTTTAATTTTTTTGAAGAGGTATGTGGGATGTATTGTATTTTATATTTTTTCTCTATCAGTACTCACTCTCTTCTATCTTTTCAGGTATATTTGATGTAATCTTTTGAAAAACTCCTGGATTATTCTTTTTGTGAATATTTTGGGTTAGTTATTCTCCAATATTTTAGTGACTTTCTTGATATTTTCTTCATGATATCAGGGGTTGCTTCATTAATTATATAAACACCATATGAATCCGTTTCTTATGTTTCCTCAGGTAACCAATGTTACAGGCGGTCAATTTTCATGTTGAAACAATAATAAATATTTCCTATAGTCAAGATCGATATTATTTCAGAGACAAATTAATAATCAATAAATTAGAAATAATAACTATGGTTGTGTATTTTTTCCGGAATGACATTTTTAATTTCTTCGATACCTAGATAGGAACTAAAATATGATCATAATTTAGTAACAGTTCATCCAATTCATTTGAAACATTTAACGAATTGAAAATAAATGGCAGACTGCTCGTTTTTTTGAGAACTTGGTAATTGAAGGGTATCACGAAACCTCGGGCATATATTGTCAAGGAATTATTAATGAAGCTCGGTATTACACGTAGGGTATACTTAGAGAAATTACTTATGATAGAATTAACAAAGCAACACTTTATATATCTTCCACACATATTAAATATTCATTCGGTTGAAAATTAATGACATGTTGAATTTCTAAGTCTGTCGTCAGATTCAGTAGCGTAACGATTATTAGGGATATAAATGAATGTTTTGTTCATTTGAATTAGGAAAACCCAGAAAATCTTCGCAAGAGTATTAAGTTTGTATCAACATTCTCAAAAAGTTTTGAGAGCATCAATTTTTTGATTAAATCGGTTCAAAAACTTGAAGAACATTTCAAGTATATTATTTATCCTTCATCCACAATAATAAGTTGACGTTTCGCCTCAATTTTGCTTTGATATTTAGGAATTTTAGAAAAATTCTGAAGTCTTAAAACAGACAAGTATATTACATTAAATTTTTTGCAGCTGTAGTCTTCTTCTGATTACTATATTCTATTCCGCATGAGGTCTCCTAATACTACATGGTAGGGTAAGCCATAGATACTCTTACCTAGGTACTAAATAGATTCATTATTAATTGATTTGAGGATTGGCCCTTCAAATGACATTGAGTAGGTACTAGAATAATGTTTGTTTGATTGATGTATGATGTTTGGATGTTCTGAAGATGTGGACTATTGGAGGAACGG
>JARQZK010004368.1:437500-457500 GCA_030704885.1 Cynegetis impunctata
TGCAAAATGTGGTCTTATAGGTACTGAATGCGTCAATGAATTATGTGTGCCACAATTGCGAGTCTGAATAGAGAAGACTGACACTGAATTTTCCAATAAATATTTGTTTGATTAAATATGTCATATCATATTCATTACACACCCCTTTGCCCTGTTACTTTCGACCCGCCAACGTGGTCGAAAGTAACAAATGACAAATTTTTTTAAAGTTTCTGTGGTTCATGCAAAATACACAATCATAAGGTAATTTAAGATGCTAATGTATAGACCATAAACGGAATTTATGTATGGCTATATCAATTTCACCGAAATAATAACACCTAACGAGAAACCAGGACGAAAGTACAAAATGTTTTGTACTCGGTCTCCCCTACATACTAACTTTTACAATGAGGCCTCGGTAGACCAGGCGGTATGGTTTACCGCTTGTAAACCGAGGATTGTGGGTTCGAGTCCCACCTTGCTCTTGGGTGTTGTATATGTCGGGTATTTAGTGGTTATAGTTTTAAGACGAATTGTTGGGTAATGTGCATCGTTCACAATCCCATTGGCCGTTCGGAACCGGCGTTAAACTGTAGGTCCCTCGAGTTAAAAAAAAAAAAAAAACTTTCACAACGAGAATATTTAAAGATGAAAGAAGGGAATATACAATAAGAATAGGGAAAACCTAAACGTAATCACTTAGCAGGTAGAAAGTACAAACTGTAATGACTTGGGAAAACACAATAGGCACAAATATTCAATATTACATCTAGAAAAGATTTAACAACGGTGAACTATTCATATCTAATTGGTCATTTAACAAATTATTGGATTGTTTCATACTATTAATTTTAAGAGCTTCTAATAAATTGAGTTTGTAGCCTTTCTTTTCTATATGTAATAATTCAAGTTCACTATTAAAAATATGATTTTGTTCTAGGAGATGTGATGCATAAGTAGAATCTAATTTTTCCTTGTCTTAACTTCTCTTATGTTCTGATATTCTAACTAAAATACATTAAATTCATACAAGTTTCCCTTAGTTTCGTCGGACAATACACCCAATAATATATTGATTTGAGATGTAATCTTTAGTCGAGAATTTCACTAATTAACAGTTTTCAATATCACGAATAACTAATACCAACGATGATGTTTTTTAGACCATCAAACTCCTGTATTCCAATATTAAATAGTGATTTTTTCTTGTTACGGATCGCTCACACACTCATTTCCATATCGACTGATGTAAGCTATGTCTTTTGGATCCTGTAGTTTTGTTTACATTTGCGACTTTCAAACATTGTTCTTTTCATTTAAAAACAACATGTACAGTCTATTCGGCAAACACATAGTCAATTCAGTCTAAGACAAGTCCTTTGCTTTACGTGGACATGCGGTCAAGTCAATTCATCCAGTGGCAGCGTCTTGACGCGCGGGTATGGAATAGTGTCGAACTTGCATCCATCGTAAGATGCACGTCTATGCAAAATTCATCTTTATTTTCAGAATTATTATAGGAAGTTTAATAGTGCTGCATAGTAAAATATAATTAATTATTTTAACTCTTTTAAATAATTTGCTGCACACAAAATCTGAAAAGTTTAAGATAAAAAAGTTCAATACTATGGAGCTATGAAGATTGGTCGATTCTAAAATTTTTCTTTATGAATGATGTAGATATTATAAGTAAGTTGAGTAATTCTCAGTAATGCTATAAGTACTTCAAAATAATCAGTGTTTTATATCGATAACTTGTTCCATAATTACAAAGAGTGTCAGTTTGACAGTCCAAATAATCCGACTGCGAAGCGGGAGGATTATTCTGACATAGTACGGTTATCAGCTGCGCTCCCGTGTGAGAAAATTTTCTCATTGAATTTTTTCGCATATTCTCATGATCATATTCATAATCGATCGGGTGCCAGAGGTTTATATAGGTAGTTTTTTGTTTAAACAATTTTTTTCAACAAATTCAAAAAATTTGCGTCTGAAAATATATTTTTAAGGTTTTTTGGATCATTCTGAACAAAAAAATTTACCTATGATTTTTCTCTAAAGTTGATAGTTCTCGAGATATTTGCGTTTGAAGTTTGAAAAATTGCGATTTTTGCGATTATCAAGGTCGGCACCCAATGGATAATGTTAAAGGGACCCTCTCCTTATAAGAATATGCAAAAAAATTCCATGAGAAAAATTTCGCACACAGGAGCGCAACAGATAACCGTACTAACACGATCTTCATATATATAGATATATATATATATATATATATATATATAGTATATATATATATATATATATATATATATATATATATATATATATATATATATATATATACATATATATATATATATATATATATATATATATATATATATATATATATATATATATTATATATATATATATATATATATATATATATATATATATATATATATATATATACATATAGATATCTTTTGCATTATTATTGAGTTTAAAAATTTCTAA
This sequence comes from Cynegetis impunctata, assembly GCA_030704885.1. Lineage (NCBI taxonomy): Eukaryota > Metazoa > Arthropoda > Insecta > Coleoptera > Coccinellidae > Cynegetis > Cynegetis impunctata. Next base: position 439,982 of record JARQZK010004368.1, read on the forward strand.
TGATTCTAAGTAACTTAGAATCATTAGAAATTTTTAAACTCAATAATAATGCAAAAGATATCTTGCTGAACGACCAGATTGACTTGATATATTCTCCTATATTTAGTGTATTTAAACAATAATGACTTTTCTAAGAACATTGTATTGTACCAATTTGTGAAATTCACTCGATTAGCCCTTCTTGAAATATGTTCCTCTTGTCTATTTAGGTACCTGCAATAATCCTTTCCCACCCGTAAGCGCAAATCTATAATTATTTTGTATTCAGTTCTTAACTCAATCTGCCCGATGATGGTCTAGTGACCGAAATTGCAATCGCAGTGTTATATTTTTCAAAATATTTTGTGATAATAAACGTAGTAAATTCAAATTTAGTTTTGTTAATCATATATATATATATATATATATAAATATATATATATATATATATATATATATATATATATATATATATATATATATATATATATATATATAACTAAGAGATATTGCCGTATTATTGAAAACTAAGTAAAAGTGGGTACTCGGCAAAGAGAGGGGCTGGATAATTGACAAAACAACCAATTGCCAATTTACATCTATATTTCGGCCCTATATTGGGACCTTCATCAGGATGCTGAAAATTACACGCGTACAACTAGCCAATGTGTAAGTAAGCTTTTAACTTTGTACCTGTTTATTTGGTCTGATTCGCGTGTAATTTTCAGCATCCTGATGAAGGTCCCAATATAGGGCCTAAATATAGATGTAAATTGGCAATTGTTTGTTTTTTAAATTATCCAGCCCCTCTCTTTGTCGAGTACCCACTTTTACTTAGTTTTATATATATATATATATATATATATATATATATATATAATATATATATATATATATATATATATATGTATAAAAAAAAATCAATCACACAAAGAGTACACTTCTCTGCTTGCTGCTTTACCCAAATAATTTTCTTCCGTTTGTATCTTACCTAGTCAGCAAAGACTACCCTTCTGCTATATATGTTTATATAAATATAAATATATATATATATATATATATATATATACCTAAATATATATATATATATATATATATATATAAATTATTTATTTGAATTGTTGTTGCCTGTGAACTATTTTTAACTTTCAGGCTATCCTTGGGCATGGGCCTCCCTCAGTCTTTTCTATTCTTCACCATTTGTCCACTCATAGAAAAAATTATCATGATTACATCTACTCAACTAAATACAACTTTCATTATTAGAACAACTTCAAATACAGATTTAATTTTTTCAACATCATCCTCAGAACTTTCAACCAACCATGATGATGAATCACATCCAAAACGTTCATTTTTTTAAAAATCGGTTTATTTTGAACGTAGTCGTAATTGAATGTAATATCTCTTCGAAGGCAAACCCCTGAATCAAATAATTGAGAACCTGTTTTGTTATGTCATACAAAATTCTATGGGTAAGAATATCTGTAGTGTTCCTAACCATCCGGTATTAGCATAGCTGACTTCTTTCTGATGTTAGACCGAATAGCACTCAGTTAAGTAAAAATCCGCATATCCGCAAAGAGAAACAATCAGACTTAGTAGTCTGTTAGTTGACTCTTCAATTTCAACAAGATTTATAAACAATAAATTACTTTCAATCTTTGAGAAAGTCAATAATTTCGTGACGGAACGTTATGTTTATTAAAGTCAGATTTCGAACGACCTGTTATTGGTTTGTTTTTTCTACATTCTGTTAGCAAATAGATTTTCTACACCGTATTCCAAACTTGAAATGGTATGTTTGTTGGAAGAATCATTGGTGAAGATTGTTTTGAGCAATGTGAAATATTGGTAGGAACAATCTGTAGCAATGTTTCGATCAACAAACATACAATTCAAATTTGAACTACGATAATAATTCAATTGGGCTTCCGACTCTAAATTTCATAAAGAATATCTTCCCATCTGACAGAAGCACAACCTCGTAGTCAGACCCTGTCCGTTGCTTCGCAACATATTTAACCAGTTTAACGCCATTATTTTATACATGCTTATCGATCACAAAGCATCAATTGTTAATTTAATACGTTTATGAGCAGAGAACGTAAGCTCGCTGATGCATGTTGCTGATAAGCGATTTTTTTTCATCGTGGATTGTTAACCTCTGAACCAGGAACTGTATCATTTTCTCTGCGTGGAAATGACCGCCGAGAAAATAATTACTCTTGTCTAAGATATTAATTTTGCATAAGTAAAATGTTTGTAGTTGGGTACATATGGCATTAAAATTAAAGGAACCGTTCATTCGATTATTTTGCCAATATATACACTATCACAATAAATCATATCTATATGTGAAGCAAAAAATCTAAATTTCATTAACTTTTGAAAGAAATTATTGGTATTACATTTGAATATAATATATAATATATTCTCCTCTTAAAAAAATTCATTTTTTGAATGAAAAATATCATTTCATCAATATTCTTGTTTAAATGTGTTAAATGATATATTTTCATTTTGAAATAGCTTAGTTGCTTAATTCCCTCACAAATCGGCGAAATTTTGAAACTTCGAAGTCTTAATTGTGGCGATCGGTTTCGTCAATCTGAACAAGACCCTACGTTGGTACGTCATTGTTATTTCTTCAGTTTCTTGTTAAGAATAAAATATTTTGTATGATGAACGAATTTCAAGATATCAGAGTAAGTAAAGCATATTCGCCATGATGTGTTGTAGCAATAAAAGTCAAACTTATAATCTGAAAGTAGTGAAATCGACTGTTGACCGGAAAGGGAGATTTTCAGTAAAATATTTCAGTTAATAATTCATATTAGCAAGCAACTAATAAGGTAATGAAATGAGAGAGATCTATTCCACGGTTATCATCATATGATTTCATCTACACTCATATAGAGGTGAAAAACTCAAAAAAACGAAAGAATAAAATGAACCAATTGTTTTCTGACATATATTTTTACACGCTTTATATTAGTTTCTCTTAAATGTAACTAATAAATTAATATGCAAACAAATCTACAAAATAAATTTCAACTCATTTCTAATTATCTTATGGAATTGAGACTTTGCGAAAGTATTTATTTGATGGATAACAAAAGAATTTTTGTGTTAATAAACTTCTGGTTGTAGAAAAATTAGCGTTAAAAAAACCTTTCCGATACAATACAAATCTTGATAAATCTTGTTTACACGATAAACGGCGCAATTTTGTAGCAATAGGGTTGAGAGTGTGTATCTAGGTAATTTTGTATGATATCTTGAATAGGATTGGTTTTGGTTCGAATTGGTTGGGGGGTTGACCCTCCGAGAAAAGAAATAAATCTTATTTACAAGATGAAGGGCCCAATTTTGAAGCAATAGGGTTGAAAGTTTCTAAATAGGTATTTCCTTATAATATCTTTGATGGGATAGGTTTTGGATCGAATTGGTTGGGGGGTTGACCCCCTGGGGGAAGAAACATATCTTGTTCACACGAGAAGGACGCAATTTTGAAGCAATAAAGTTTGTAAATAGGTAGTTTCGTATGATATCTTGAAGGGGATTGGTTTTGGTTCGAATTGGTTGGGGGGTTGACCCCCCCAGGAGAAGAAATAAATCTTGTTTACACGAGAGAAGGCGCAATTTTGGGAACATAGGGTTGAAAATTTGTATGTAGGTAGTTTCGTATGATACCTTGGATGGTATTCATTTCGATATAAATTGGTTGGGGGTTGACCACCCGGAGGAGGAAATAAATATTGTTTACACGATAGAGGGCGCAATTTTTGTTTTTTGGATTTGGAGCAAAAATCATAATTGAATGATTAAATTTTTCAAACTGGATAGGTACATTTTGAAAACCTGCTTTTCTAATGCAACTCGCTGCGATAGAGTTTTTTTAAAATTATTTTTCTCTTCAAATTACACCAAATAGTTAACGCCAAGATAATATTTAGCACATCTTAGAATGTCAGTCTATTTTGAAAACCTGCTTTTCTAATGCAACTCGCTGCGATAGAGTTTTTTAAAATTATTTTTCTCTTCAAATTACAGCAAATAGTTAACGCCAAGATAATATTTAGCACATCTTAGAATGTCAGTCTATAGCTATGCCGTCCCGAATTTTTCGGACAACGGAACCCTTTTTTACTGCTTATGTGCGTATATTAGGCAACGGTACCTTTCAAGACGCTAAAGGGTAACTGTCTAACAATGCACGTTGCGGAACTCCTATGTAAATACAGGCCTCTTCAACACACAAGACAAGGAAGTCGTCCCTCGTCCTCATCTGCATAAGGGGTAAAAACTATCCCAGTTCTGAGGCGAATGAGTGGGACAGAGAAGAACGATCTGGGCCATTCCTGTATTGGACTAGTATTTGAGGATCAACATTTCTAAGCGGAGTAATAAGTTGAAATTTAGGATGATACTTGAAAAAACTAGATACATATTATACGTATTATATATATATATATATATATATATATATATATATATATATATATATATATATATATATATATATATATATATATATATATATATATATATATATATATATATATATATATATATATATATATATATATATATATATATATATATATATATATATATATATATATATATATATATATATATATATATATATATATATATATATATATATATATATATATATATATATATATATATATATATATATATATATATATATATATATATATATATATATATATATATATATATATATATATATATATATATATATTTCTACAGCGGTCCTCATTAGACCAAAAGAGTTAGGTAAATTCAGTCAAAATTTAGATATCTGCAAAAATTGGGAGTAGCGGGTAGATGCAAGAAAATATTTCAAACAAGTGACAAAAGATGTGGTAATTTATTTTCTACACATACTTGAAATTCGGCCTATAAGGGCATTTTGGAGTGTGCATCGATATTTTGAGGATTTTTCACTCCCAATGATTGTCCAAATTGAGTTAAGAGAAAATGTGTACCTACATTGTTTAAGATAATGCTATGGAAGTGACTCTTTGGTGGAAAATGTTTTCGTTATTTACCACTATTCCTATTTCATGGATATTTTGATGTTTGGAATCCCCCTCCAAATTGAGTTTAAAATTTAAACGTAGATTAAGCTAATGCTAACGCGTTTCATTTCATTTACTATACTTATAAATATGGGTATGATTTGATTAAATATTGCATGAATAATTTACCTACAGATACATTTTCCAATTTAATATTTAACTCATTCTGATAATGAAAATATCTAACCATATTTTTCCATTTTTTATTTTATTAAGTCAGTAGTAATTTACATATGCTGTGTTCATTTTGTTTTTGTATTATTGATTTTAACAGTGAGTTGAAATTGAATTGTGGTAATAACAAAACATGATTTGTTAAACTAGAAACAAGATCCTCATATGGTTTCTAGTTGAATGAATTATCCCTTATTATCACAATATTTCAATTTAAACTCACAGCAGTAAAAAACAAAAAAATACAAAAAAATAAAAACAATAAATATGAATGAATACTAATTGTATTAGAAAGATTTGGCAGTGTTCTCACAACTCATAGGATGATATAGAATTGAAGGTCAACAATCATTTCATAATATATTGACCGAAATCACCAAATTTTGTGGATCTTTTTAAAAAAAATATTATTAGATCAAATAATGCAACATAAAAAGTGCACTATGAATGGATAGTAATGGACTATATGTAAAAAACTATATTTTGATCTTATGTTGAATTTTAAACATTAGCAGTTTTTTTTGGCAACATATGTGTTTGAGCATAATTCAACTTCAAAAAAAAATTTTAATCCATTAAGAGATCATTCTTTTTTTCACCTGATTCGCCGTTGACAACAGCAACTTGAAATCAAAATTTAAAAAACCGAAATTTATACACAAAGGGAAATTTTTTCAGGAGTTTCTGCTTGAGGAAGAAGTTTTTGTTCCGAAAAAATCACTGATCTGCTCCATAGTTCGCTGATCTCAATGGACTTTTGGATAAGTCTTGGCAAAACGTCTGGTAGTCCAACCCTCCCTCGATCAGTAGAGCTGTCCAATGGATTAATTTTTCTGTGTCCCATGATTTTTTATTTATCTTGAACGAAATGTACCAGAAGAAATACATTTCATTATTAAGTTTTTAGTATCGTTAGATTAAGCATTACCTCTAGATGGAGAGAAATTTGAGCCTTGCGTTCAGCCAGATCGTTTAGGTTCAAAAACTTATTTTACAGGAAAATGCTGTGCATTTTCTCGGCAAACCATCCAATAACTTGGGAATTATAGGTTTCTCATATAATGCCCTACAATCTCGCTGCCCCCCTGAAACACTGTCATCTTGGTCAAAGCGACCATTTTAGTTTTTTTCATATATAAATCAATTTTTGAGAGATTAAGAGATATTCTGGTTCAAAGAAATGATACAAGGGACGAGTCACTTCGTCAGGAATGTCAGGATACATAACGGAACATCCAGAACATTTCCGTATGCATGGCGCAGAGTTACTTATGATATATAATGAGAACGATTGTTCGTAATAATTTCATACAAATATCAAAAATGCATACACCTGGACATATTATGAGTTTCTCAAAAACTATTTTATGAAATATGCATAAAATAATGAGGAATAATCCTTTCTGTTCTTAATTTATAACTAGAGCACTTTCAGTTGTACTAAAAAAAACAGCTTAGCAGGGGGAACAGATTTTGACTGAGCAACCTCTACTTAAAATATTCATCTGACTTATGCATCTTTCAACCTTTAATTCAATTCACCAAGGCTCCAAATATTCAATTTATATCCTGAAAGTATTTATGAAATTTATCTCAATGTCAAGACTCTTTGACTAATACTTCACATACACGAACAATTTGTGTAGCTTTCAAACATTGATAATGTTCCGAAAACATCTATTTCCAATTTGTATTCCCCATTAAAACTGTTCTCCTTCAACTGAACCATTCGCAGTCCGTCTCTGGATGCCACGCAAACTAGATGTGGTCAACAGCATAACTAAGGGTTGTTTTAGGCTAAGCAATCCCTAGGAAGGTCCATTAATCTTCCCCTGTCCGTTCCCTATTGCATATTCACATCCACACATCACGGATTCCCGTCTTGGACGGACAGCCCATGCATGAGAGCACAGGGTTAAGACGTTGTTTCCTCTAATCGAATACAGGGTGCTCTGTACTATGCAACCTTATCAGATATAATACTAATGAATAATTTCTGATTAAACCTTAGTTTTGCTTTTCCATTTGAGGGAGAAGAAGTAGTAATGCACTTCGAACAATTTGCAGGGTGTTAACAAATAAGTGCGGAAGTTTTTAGGGGATTCCTTGTCGGAAGTGAAAGAAGGTTTTAATGTGAACAAATGCTCTGAGGCCTGTCTGTGAGAAGTAACACGCTTCCAAAAATGAGAACAAAAATTGTTTGAATTTTGTGGGCTAATTTTATCAATAAAAACGCTACCTATGAATATTTTTTTGATTTTGTTGGGCTGTTTTGAAGGGATAAAACAGGCAACTTCTATTCCATTTTTACTAGAAAAAATTAAATATCTTATTTAAAAATACTAAATTGGTGCTAAACTTTTTTAACTTCTGTGTTTTCCCTAGAAGAAATAGTTTCTTGATAATAAAATATAATGCAACATCGTCCTTGAAAGGATCTTCTGCAAATGGAATCGAAAAAATCTAGTAGGTGGCTCTCAAGCCACATTGATTTTTATGTGACACTTAATTAAAAGTTCAGTTGCACCTTTTAAATTTTTAATATGAATAATTATACTAACGTTAATTTTTGGAAACGTGTAACTTTTCAAGGATAGGCCTTAGAGCTTTTTTGTACATGAACGACCCCCTTTAATTTTCGACAAGGAATCACCCCTTGAAAACTTTCGCATTTATTTGGAAACACCTTAAGTATCAATTATATTCATGCTTAATACACAAATATATCTCTATACGAATATATGAACTAAAAACTTTTTTCAATTTATCGACTATATCGGGTGCACGAAGAAGTATGAGACTTGACAATTGAAGCTTCTTTGGTATAATATATGTTAAACATATATCAAATTATTTATTATCATTTTGTACGCTCCCAGCTGACGTAATAACACAAAATTCATTACCAATCGTTTAATTGATTTTGGATATTCGAGATTAGCCGTCGGCCGAAGGTCGCCTTTTTGCCTGATGCTGATGCTGATAAAGGATGATAGTATGATCGTATCCCCCGGCGCCGTTTTAGACAGCCGAAAGTGGATTCTATTCTAACGTGGCATAGACCAACGAGCGTCAGAAACTTAATGAACTATGGTCAAATTTTGACCACTAGAAAAAAAGCAAGTGTATATATATATATATATATATATATATAAATAAGTATATATATATATATATATATATATATATATATATATATATATATATATATATATATATAAATATATATATTTTATGCATGTTCAGATATTCGAAGCTTAATATAAGTTTATTGAATGAAATCAATTCGCTATGTAAAAACACTTTTGAAAAAGCTTCTCAATATGTCTGCGTATTTTTTTTTCCACCTCTGAAGTTTTCATTTTACAATATTCAGAACATTACTTTAGTAGATAGTGAATAAAGTGTCTGATTCTATCTAAATCTAAATAAACTTTCAGTCGGCAGTACAATGAACCTTTTTATATGATAACAAAAAACATATTTCTGAACATTGGAACGTTTCTAATTAATATAATATATCATTGGAAATTATTTGAATCATTAGTTGAACTGCTAGGTAAAATACAGTTCAGTGTCGAAAAATACTATTTCTTTGGTTCAATCCTTTCAAATTCGATAGAAAAATAAATTTGACGACAAATCTCCTCACAAAATCGCCAGCAACACATTTCAGTGAAAAATCCATTGAGAAAATCCAAGCCTTGTCTTGGATTATGTTCAGTTGCAACTGGAAAATAATAATGGACGAATTCAGTCTTATCCTCTCCTCTTGTTTCTTGAATAATTTAAAGTTATATTTAAAAGCGCTTTTCTGTGATGTATTTTAATTAAGATGAAGCGTGAGTGTGTTTCAAGAAGAACGAAAAAATTAATTAGAAAAAGTCTTGCCGCGCAAGGGTCTTCAGACAAAGAGTGTAAAGCAGACGAAATGAAATTAAAAATTTACAAAAAACTAGATATTTTAAAATTATATAACATGTCATAATCAAGATTTCTACTATATTTAATAATTATAATTCATCAAATAATCATGAAAAGAGAGCTGATATATCCGTTTTAACATTTAGACCTCATCCTAGTCATAGTAGAAAATTGGATAATTACATGGACCCGAAGTACAAACGAAATCAATCTAGTTAGAAAGAATCAATGCTTTTTTTTGAGTTGAAGTAATTTAAAAAAAAAGTACCACGAAAGTATTCTAGTTTCCTGTCGAAAACCAATCAGCTACAGTTAATTATCTGTTAAAGAATAACTTAGCTGCTACATGTATATATATATATATATATATATATATATATATATATATATATATATATATATATATATATATATATATATATATATATATATATATATATATATATATATATATATATATATATATATATATATATATATATATATATATATATATATATATATATATATATATATATATATATATGTTTATATATTTATATATATATATATATATATATATATATATATATATATATATATATATATATATATTTATATATATTCATATTTAAATTTTTTGAAATTAACATCAGAATATCATGATATAAATTCTTTGTTTCTTGAAATAAAATACTATAGGTATTCTTAAATATTGTTACAGAGAAAGAGTTGAAGATACAAACGGATTAACACCTATTTAATGAATAATCTTGATGCTTGATGATTTTGTGATTGATAGTTAATTGTTATTGAATATTTGGTTCTTGGTAATTGAAATATTAAGTTCATTGTGTAAATAATATTCTGAAATATTTTATACGTTGAAGAGCTCACGTTGAACATAATAGTCGTTTCAGAAAGAAAGTGTGTGTTGTTTTACATATCTTAGTAATTGAAAAATGGGATCTGGTGCACTGTATATAGCAATTTTAATTATTTTCATGATAATTTTCTTCGCTTTCAAAATTTGAAGACGTTTTCATATTTCACGCAGTATATAACTGAATTCTATATCCTTATCTCTTATTATTATGAAAATGTTCCTTGAAACCGTTTTCAGGTCAAGGGATGTGATATGTACACACTGAGATGGCACCGAACTAATTACAACGTATGATTAATTATCTGCAGGGTGGTAAGACTGCAAATTGTCTATGGTCCATGGGGCGTCCGCTCTGACGGTCCCGATGTCTTACTAGGCAGGCCTGCCAACCACTGTCTTAGCTTGCTAATGTCACCAACGTTAGGTCGCAGTCGTTATATATCGCAACCCAACCCCCTAAGACAATGGCGGAGATAAATGTATATGCGGGTTCAAAGATTTGGTCCGAATGAATACTAGAATTCAAACTTAATGCGTGTTATGTTGCAATTTGGTTTTATAACCGATGCAGTCTGAAATTAATGAATTTCTCATAGATGAGCATTTGACTTACGGACATTTTAATATTTGCAATATGTAGACTGAGTAAGTGAAGATAATATTATAATGACTAATTATTCGGTATGTTTCATTTTCTTCGTTTTTATTTATAGATTTTTTAGGATGAATTTAATATAGAAAAAAATTAGTGAGCAGCAGAGCTTCATCACTAATGTCGTATTTTTCGCATCGTATCGTGATGCAATTCGAACGGAATAAATTATAGTTCAAAAAAACTACAAACGCACGCTTGAAAAGCAAACCCAACTAAAATTATACCAATAATATATCTACTTGTAAAACAAACTCACGAATAAAGTCTCCGCGAAGTGCAGTGCGGTTAAGACAACGACTTAAAACCCACAAAGGATAGTACCTCATTATCAACTGAAGCCTCGTACCAAATTTCAAACTGAGCTGCACGAGCTTTGGAGGTGAGTAAATTTCCAAAAACTTCAAGAAATCTCTGAGGGAAAATAACGGAGAAGGAAAAAAATTTTCTCCCACACTTACTCAATTTTGGTGGGTTTAGATGAAAACAAATTTTTAAAATCATGAAAATAACCTCGGATAATAAATTTCATGAATATATATATATATATATATATATATATATATATATATATATATATATATATATATATAGATTTGGTTTGATTTTTGTTGTTCCAGGTTCGTAAAATTACTATAAACTACTAGATCAACTCGTTTAATGAACTTTTCAAGAGACGAAACTCTTGAGAATGTGGCCAGCTATTGAAATATGAGATGGTTATTTGAACGCGATAAGATTATCAGGAAACATATTGATAGATTTTACAATTTATTGTATTAAAAATTCTATTTCATAGGACATTCAATGGATAAAATTTAAGAAAACCTCTTGTTTGAAAGATTTCATCTAGATATATAGAAAAAACTTCGCTCTGTCGATTAAGTCATATCTTTCCTGAGTTTTGTTCATATATAAAAATTTATAACCACTTAAATAAATTATGAGGGGCTGTGGAGATCGACAAAATCTTAAAAATCACGAAACTGCATGAAATTTCAAGTTTTAGGTACAAATGTGTAGTTTTTATCATTTTGATTGAAAACTGTGAAAAATTATACGCTGGAGTATTCACATATGGAACAACCGCCTTGATGGGGGTTTAAGGTTCATTAAGTTGTAAAAAAGTGTAAAAGTTCGGAGGTGAAGGGGAAGTTGTAATAATTCTGTATTTATAGGTTTATTAATTATTTTGTATTGATAAGCCCATACTTGATGTAAATGAATAAAGTCTCCGCGAAGTGCAGTGCGGTTAAGACAACGACTTAAAACCCACAAAGGATAGTACCTCATTATCAACTGAAGCCTCGTACTAAATTTCAAACTCAGTTGCACGAGCTTTGGAGGTGAGTAAATTTCCAAAAACTTCAAGAAATCTCTGAGAGAAAATAACGGAGAAGGAAAAAAATTTTCTCCCACACTTACTCAATTTTGGTGGGTTTAGATGAAAACAAATTTTCAAAATCATGAAAATAACCTCGGATAATAAATTTCATATATATATATATATATATATATATATATATATATATATATATATATATATATATATATATATATATATATATATATATATAGATTTGGTTTGATTTTTGTTGTTCCAGGTTCGTAAAATTACTATAAACTACTAGATCAACTCGTTTAATGAACTTTTCAAGAGACATGCCAGATGAATAAAGAAAATCATTTTCGAAATATATATTTTAATTCTTTGACGATATCGGTTCGATAGGATGAGGAAGGGAGTACTACTCTTAAAACGTTTATTAAACGTTTTAATCTAGTTATTTAAAGTATTTTTACGAACCTGGAACAACCAAAATCAAACCAAATCTCTATAATATTAATGACCAGGTAATAAGGCGAACTGAGAAATTTTCAGTATATATATATATATATATGTATATATATATATATATATATATATATATATATATATATATATATATATATATATATATATATATAGAAATATATAAATAAATATATATATATATATATATATATATATATATATATATATATATATATATATATATATATATATATATATATATATATATATATATATGTCCACGAAACCACGAAAATCGAGGTTGGGAGGACTAAAACGGATATAACATCTACTTCCGCTACTGAATTACGATACACTGCCTATTACATTCCATAAAAATAGGACTAGTCATTCATATATGAACAAATTAATTCATTCAAGAAGACATTTTCAAACTCATCTAAATTCATATCATTTTCTTCATTCGTAAAATACGAATGATGTTCGCATTTCCAAGAGATAACAATGAATCCGTTTCAGCGACAAATTATGTTTTGCATAGATATTATTAGATACTAGCAGACTCGTTAGGCAGGTGTTGCCCTACCAAAGTTCTCGTTAACAAAATATATGAATGAAATACTCCCTGTTTGATAAATGATGAATATAAATGAATCAATAAATACATGAATATTGAGAAATTTATGAAAAAAAAAGGAAACACACGTGTTTCATTCCTCCCCGAAGTATTTGTCAGGGAGGCGGGCAGCTTGAGTTTGGGATTAACTCCTTCAGCTAGATCAGAGGATACACTTGTATGTACAAGTGCATTAAGGATAGTTGAGACGGGATATTTATGGAATATAGGAAGTGTGAGTACGGCTCAGAGGATTAATACTGGCCCAGCATTCGCTCTATAAGTTTGCAAGCAGTGACTTACATTACCATGAGGAAACCTCTGAAAAAAACTCATGGCAGACTAGTCGGCCTCGGGGTTTGAACCCGAGACCTCCCAAATACTAGCCAGCGTACGCTAAGTACTCGACTAACTAGCTTGGTTAAAAAAATAAAAAGTTTATGAAATTTTTCGTCGGACTGAGAACATTTTGGGCGACCCCATAAGTATAGCACGGACATATAATTTGACACTAATACTCCATTTTTTTTATAAATAATGGAAATAATAACAAGCTTTCAATTATATTCTATTGACATCTATTGAATAAGCCACCAAATGCGGTATGATGAAAATTTTCATTACTTTAATCACAGCTAATTCAAACTTTACATGAAGGAAATTATAAGAATCTTCATGGGTAAAAAAAAACTCATTGAGGTATGCATTATTCTTCAATGTTGCAGATTATATCATGAAACATTTAGTCTATAAATCATTCAAAAATCTTGAGTGATATTTTTCATTCACTTTACAATGAATTGAATTAAATCATTTACAAAGAGACATTTTGATCTTCGATTATACATTCAAAGCTTTCACAAGACTCATCGCCAAATATCACTAGTTGGATGGTTGATTCTTTGATTTATATTTCATATCTAGATCTAGACTTTAAAGTTGAAGACAAACTTATTCATCAAACAATTGTATCACTACAATAATTTAGAAAGGCTTCAGCTCTGCAAATAATGAGATTCAGTTTTTCAAACCGTCATCAAATCTCGAAATTGATCACAAAATTAATTTTAAAAATCAGTTACCGATGATACGAACATAGTTATTGAAATGCGTCAACTCCTTACATTACTTTTTCGGAATGCTGCAGAAAACACTATCATGTCTAAATACTTGGTTTAAAATCATTATTTCAAGTTGAGAAGCGAAAAATAAATCAAGTGCTTCGATTATAACGTTGTAACTGAAATACTTTTTTTGAAAATTTTCTTCAGAAATAAATTCTTCATCTCTTCTATAAAAAAACCTACTGATGTTAATAGTAAAGCAAACTAAAATTAGTTTTCCATTTAGTAAGGAGTGTAATATATTGTAATAGCACTAGGAACTTTGAATAAAAATCTCAATAACTGAAAAATCATTAATTTCTTTATAGAAAAACATATTTTCAAACTTCACAAGTCTTTTGAAGATTTCATGTTTCAAACGTCTTCACTCTGAAGAACTGAACAACTTTTGTGTTAATTTTAATGTAAAATTTAATAGTAGCCTCACGACCTCCACCACTGCTTCCAACCCTTTTACCCCTTTCAGCCCGTATTACAGATGAGATTATAATACCCGCAGAAGGTCAATACTACTAACTATGCTCAAGATTTATTTCTAAGAGTATCCGCTATCTTGCAAGTGATCTATTTATATCATAGTTGCCGGCCAAAATGTCAGCAATCTAGTTGGCCGTTTGATGGAGGCTCTCGATTTTCCGATTTTCTCCATCAATCACGGCAAATTTGACACGAAACTCTTGAGAATGTGGCCAGCTATTGGAATATGAGATGGTTATTTGAACGCGATAAGATTATCAGGAAACATATTGATAGATTTTACAATTTATTGTATAAAAAATTCTATTTCATAGGACATTCAATGGATAAAATTTAAGAAAACCTCTTCTTTGAAAGATTTCATCTAGATATATAGAAAAAACTTCGCTCCGTCAATTAAGTCGTATCTTTCCTGAGTTTTGTTCATCAATATATACAAATTTATAACCACCTAAATAAATTATGAGGGGCTGTGGAGATCTACAAAATCTTAAAAATCACGAAACTGCATGAAATTTCAAGTTTTAGGTACAAATGTGTAGTTTTTATCATTTTGATTGAAAACTGTGAAAAATTATACGCTGGAGTATTCACATATGGAACAACCGCCTTGATGGGGGTTTAAGGTTCATTAAGTTGTAAAAAAGTGTAAAAGTTCAGAGGTGAAGGGTAAGTTGTAATAATTCTGTATTTAGGTTTATTAATTATTTTGTATTGATAAGCCGATACTTGATGTAAATGAATGAACATATTAAAACAATTGACATGTTTTTTAGATAAGAATACGCATAACGCACGTTTCGGTGAATCTATACCTTCTTCAGATTCTGAATGCAAAATGAATCATTTCTCCGATATATCCAATACAAGAAATAAAAAACTCTATCGCAGCGAGCTGCATTAGAAAAGCAGGTTTTCAAAACGTATCCAGTTTAAACAATCTATTCATTCGATTATGATTTGTGTTCCAAATCCAAAAAAAAAAATTGCGCCCTCTATTGGGTAAACAATATGTATTTCCTCCTCCGGA
The DNA here is from genome assembly GCA_030704885.1 of Cynegetis impunctata. Taxonomy (NCBI): domain Eukaryota; kingdom Metazoa; phylum Arthropoda; class Insecta; order Coleoptera; family Coccinellidae; genus Cynegetis; species Cynegetis impunctata. The sequence goes on from JARQZK010004368.1 coordinate 455,732, forward strand.
AGGTCAACTCCCAACCAATTTATATCGAAATAAATACCATCCAAGATATGTTATAAAGCTACCTACATACAAAGTTTCAACCCTATGGTCCTAAAATTGCGGCTTCTATTGTGTGAACAAGATTGACCCCCCTCCTGGGGGGTCAACCTCCCAATCAATTCTCACCAAAACCGATCCCATCTAAAATATCATACGAAACTACCTACTCACAAACTTTCAATTCTATTGCTTCATAAACATTATTTATTTCTTTCCCCAGGGGGTCAACTCCCCAACAAATTTGAACCAAAATCAATCCCATCCAAGATATCTTTCGAAAATACCTGCTTACAAACTTTCAACCTCATTACTCCAAAATTGCGAGCTTTATCGTGTAAACAAGATTTATTTCCTCCCCCAGGATGTCAACCCCCCATTCAATTCAAAGCAAAACCAATTCCATTCAAGATATCATACGAAACTACCTATTTACAAACTCTCAACCCTATTGCTACAAAATTGCGCCATTCATCTTGTAAACAAGATTTATTACCCCCCCTCCCCCCCTGAGGGGGTCAACCCCCAACCAATTCGAACCAAAAACAATTCCATCCAAGATATCATACGAAACTAACTATTAACAAACTTTTAACCCTATTGTTTCAAAATTGCGTCCTTTATCGTGTAAACAACGCTAAAATACATAAGCTTATACATACATATATATGAACATATATATATATATATATATATATATATATATATATATATATATATATATATATATATATATATATATAGAGAGAGAGAGAGAGAGAGAGATCTATGAAATTGAGTTTTTGGCGCCAATCATCATGAAAAGTCATGAAACGAAAAACTATCTCGGTCCTAGGTCCAACTTTGATAATCGCACCCATTTTAATAAGCAGGTTTTCAAAGTGAAAACCAGCTAATAAATTATGTGAAAAGGGTGAGTACAAAGATTGTTACAAACAATTAGTACCTAAAAGAGAAAAACCCCTTTGAAAAATGCTTTTACATTGGTAGAACTTTTAGATGTGCTCAGACAAGAATTTCAGAACACAAACGTAGCTTTTTTAGTCAAAATTCATATTTTGCAAACCATTTAATTCAAGAAAATCACACATTCAACTTTGACTTTGAAAAGTAAGAGAATTAGACTAAATATTTTGGAATCATAACAGATTAATGAATAGAAACATTCAGTTTTCCTATTGAATAGCCAAATTGATCATACAACAAGCACCATTCTTAATCTTTCCAATATTTCGGTATTAACTGACTAGCAGTTTAGAATGGGTTTTTTCTCTTTTATAAATCATTTGTAATAATCTTTGTATGTCCCTTTCCACACATTTTTGATTTATTTATTCTACTGGATATATCGGAGACATATATTCATTTTGGCATCAGCATCTGAAGATAGTGAAGTTTCATCGAAACGTGCATCATGCGGATTTTATTCAGTGAACGTGTGAATTGTTTTTATTAACTATTGTTTTAATATATTTATTCAGCTTCATTCACTAAACTTTTCAATTTGAAATGAAATGTTTTTTGGGGATTTCTTGATAATATACTGTAATTACATTTGAAAGGTTATTCGTTTTCAACCGATAATTTTTTTATATACTGCTTTTGTAGTGTTCCCTTCATCGGATCAGCTTGAGTGAAAATCAGGTCACCTTGAAGTGATTTTTGTGTGTTAGATTTGAAATATTTTCATTCGTTGTTTAGACGATTGAAAGAATGAAATTCTTTTCTAATGA
>JARQZK010004368.1:462500-590000 GCA_030704885.1 Cynegetis impunctata
TATTTATTCGAATTGTTGTTGCCTGTGAACTATTTCTAATCTCTTGATAATTATTAGCAATAACAGGCTTGTTGAATCTTAAAAAACTCGATTTTATTAAAAAGTTGACGTTTCGCCACGACATTCGTGGCTTTATCAAAACTTTTGAAAAAATTGAAAATTCTTTGACATTTATCGATTTGAAAAAATTTGAATAGAAAAAGACTACTATGTTTAACTAAAATTTTTCGGCTGTGGCCGTTCTTTGTTATTTTTTACGTGCTATTCATTCCAATATTAACATTCAAATTTGTTATTATTAGATGGTAAGGGAAACCACAAAAACCTTTACCCACGTAATGTTCGAAATAGGTTGAAATTATTGTGATTTTGAAGAGTCAAAGAATAGGGTACTATTTATTTTTTTTTCAAAAATTTCTTATTGCGGCTGTGACCGTCTTCAGTTATTAATTACGTGCTATTTAGTCCAATATCAACAGACAGGTCTGTTGATATTAGATGGGAAGGGAACCACAGAAACCTTCACCCACGTAATGTACAGAATAGGTTTAAAATATTTGATTACAAGTATTGTCTTTTTAAAGACAAAAATCAAATATTTAAAACCTATTCTGTACATTACGTGGGTGAAGGTTTCTGTGGTTCCCTTCCCATCTAATATCAACAGACCTGTCTGTTGATATTGGACTAAATAGCACGTAATTAATAACTGAAGACGGCCACAGCCGCAATAAGAAATTTTTAAAAAAAAGATAAATAATACCCTATTCTTTGACTCTTCAAAATCATAATAATTTAAACCTATTTCGAACATTACGTGGGTAAAGGTTTCTGTGTTTTCCCTTACCATCTAATAATAACAGATTTGAATGATAATATTGGACTGAATAGCACGTAATAAATAACAAAGAACGGCCACAGCCGAAAAATTTTAGTGAAACATAGTAGTCTTTTTCTATTCAAATTTTTTCAAATCAATAAATGTCAAAGAATTTTCAATTTTTTCAAAAGTTTTGATAAAGCCACGAATGTCGTGGCGAAACGTCAACTTTTTAATAAAATCGAGTTTTTTAAGATTCAACAAGCCTGTTATTGCTAATAATTATCAAGAGATTATATATATATATATATATATATATATATATATATATATATATATATATATATATATATATATTCCCGGTACATATTTGCATCGTCAGCGGCCCGTCGAGTCACGAGTCAAATGATCTGAAATTTGATACCTAGGATTATTCTCATTGCAGAACGGAAGTGTCGAAATTTGAGAAAAATTCTCCAACCGTCGATTTTTCATGTTTTTTTGTGGTTTTTGAAAAGTTGCCAAAATCTACAGCTTCTGCAGATTGAGTTAGACTGCAGGGATGGCGAACCTTTTTTGATGTCCGTGCCACAAAGTCATGAAAATTTTTTTTTAAATAGGTGACGTGCCACACTGAAATTTTTTTTCGAAATGTAAGCGTGGTGAAACCATACGTGAGTATAATTAAATTAACAAATACAAGCAATTCTTCTGTAAACAATTTTTTACTAATCAATGTTTTACAAAAAGCAATAGAGAAACAAAATTCACGAAACTATACATAAGTACGTATATATAATTGAATAAACAAGTAAAAGCAATTCTTCTTCGAACAATTTTTTATTAATCAATGTTTTACAGAAAGCAATATGCTAGAAATAAAATTCACGTTAAAAACAATTGTTTTTAATGTGATTTTTGTTGCTGTACACAAGATGATAAAAATTTAATATCTGGCTTATATTAAGTTAATTTTAACAGTACGCATGCAGAGCTCGACTCATCCGTCATTCTATTCCTATAATTATTTTTCATAAAATTCAATTCTGAAAATAGAGAATCACATGCCCACGTCGATGAAAATATTGATAAAATTGCCTTTGCTAATATTTTTAAACAATTAAACGTGTCAGGAATTGAACTCCATGTAGTTAGAATTTCATCTTCTGCAATTTTATTTATTTTATCCAATAATCGATTACTTTCAATAATTTCTAAATCATTTCTTAAATCAACAAATTTTTGGTTCCATATGGTACTTGAGTGAAATTTGACTAATTCCATTTCTAATTCATTAAAATTTAACCACTTAAGGACTTTTAAATTTAATTTTTCAAATAGTATTTTATCAGGATATAAAATAGATTTTAAGGTTTCTCTAAATTCTCTAAATCTTGCAGAAAATTCCTGAATTACCATTGAAAATTCCTTCGTTAATGACTCTTCATTTGACTTTTCGTGACATTCATTTTGGAAAAAAAAATTTTTGTATTCGGAAAATATTTATATGAATTTAAAAGAATATCACGATTAAAAATATGTAATTTGACTTCGAATGCTTTTATTAAGTCAAATATTATGATGACTGTTTTATTAACACCTTGTAGTTAGTGAGAGCATAAATCAGTGAAAAAAATATAACTTCTCTAGCCATTCTACATCCGATAATTGATTGTATTGGTAAATAATGTTCTCATTATTCAGAAATAATCTTATTTCCTTCAAACAATCTACAAATCTTTGCAAAACATTTCCGCGGCATAACCAGGGTGCATTATTGTATAAAAGTAAGCTATTGTACGACGAGTTTACTTCGTTTAACAATTCTTGAAATTTTCTTCTATTTAGTGCTCGTGCTGATATAAAATTGACTAATTTTGTTACAAAACTTAAATTATCATCAAACATTTTTAAACGCAATAAATTTCATCTAATGCGCATCTTTATATACCTACTTCCAGAGAATTCATGCGATATTTAAATAATTAAAATAATTAAATGTATAATTTGAGGGTTCTAGTTAACATACTAAGATAGGTATTTACAAATTTATATCATAAATTATAAATTAAGAGTAGATTAATAATTTTTAATTTTGTTTTTGTGCGTGCCATCAAAATGTTCAAACGTGCCACTTGTGGCACGCGTGCCATTGGTTCGCCATCCCTGAGTTAGAGGATTCAAACTTGGTACGTAGATCGAGTTAATGTTGAGGAAGTGCATTTGAGTAGTTTCAACTATTTTCCTCAGTCGCGCTGCCCCCCGCGGAGACTATTCCATTCAAATCGAATAACAACGAATACACGATGCACTTCGCGAAATTTTTTCTATAGTGAAGGCTTGAAATTTGTTATGTGGATTGAGCTGATGTTCAGGTACGTTTCTTCGATGGTTTTAACTTTTTTCATCAACCACGATGCACTTCCCAAATTTTTTTTCGATAAAATGAATTATTTAAATTTTTTAATTCGGTTTGCTATACAAGCGTGATTTTTCAAAATATAATTCATGTACGCGATGCATTTCGAGAGAAAATACGACTAAAGTGATGGAGCTCTGCTACTCACGAGTTTTTATTCATTTATTTCATTGTATCTGCTGTTTCATCCATTTTATATATATATATATATATATATATATATATATATATATATATATATATATATATATATATATATAAGATACAATAAGGCTTAAGCGGGGAATAATCAAGATATTAGGTAATTTTTAAGGTCATAAACCCGCATACGGAAGCAGCTGTTTACACGTGTTTCGGACGTTTTGGTCCTCATCAGAACAGCGTAGCCAAGTTATGGTTGGACAAACTTGGAGATGGAGAAATAAAACAATCGAAATCCTTCGTTGTAAAAGATCATCGCACATTTGCAGCTAACAGCTCGAACACTCCTGTTTGAGAGCAAGATCTTCACATAAGCCACGGAGGCAATTTATGTCTTCTACCGGACCTAGGACCAAGTAAATCTTAAGATACAATAAGGCTTAAGCGGGGAATAATCAAGATATTAGGTAATTTTTAAGGTCATAAACCCGCATACGGAAGCAGCTGTTTACACGTGTTTCGGACTTTTTGGTCCTCATCAGAACAGCGTAGCCAAGTTTAGGTTTGAACAAATTTGGAGATGGAGAAACAAAACAATCGAAATCCTTCGTTGTAAAAGATCATCGCACATTTGCAGCTAACAGCTCGAACACTCCTGTTTGGGAGCAAGATCTTACATAAGCCACGTTTCTCCATCTCCAAGTTTGTCCAACCATAACTTGGCTACTTTGTTCTGATGAGGACCAAAAAGTCCGAAACACGTGTAAACAACTGCATCCGTATGCGGGTTTATGACCTTAAAAATTACCTAATATCTTGATTATTCCCCGCTTAAGCCTTATTGCATCTTAAGATTTACTTGGTCCGAGGTCCGGTAGAAGACATAAATTGCCTCCGTGGCTTATGTGAAGATCTTGCTCCCAAACAGGAGTGTTCGAGCTGTTAGCTGCAAATGTGCGATGATCTTTTACAACGAAGGATTTCGATTGTTTTGTTTCTCCATCTCCAAGTTTGTCCAACCATAACTTGGCTACGCTGTTCTGATGAGGACCAAAAAGTCCGAAACACGTGTAAACAGCTGCTTCCGTATGCGGGTTTATGACCTTAAAAATTACCTTATATATATATATATATATATATATATATATATATATATATATATATATATATATATATATATATATATATATATATGTGTGTGTGTGTGTGTGTGTGTGTGTGTGTGACAAATTCGAAGTAGGCGAATAGCTGGCTAATAGTAATAATGAAAGTCATTCATCCAGTTTGAGTAATGTCAATTAGTATTGAGTTAGATCGTCGAAAATTTGTTGAATTCGTAACAGTTTAGGGAAGCAGAGGTGAGAAAAACAATCGACGTATCAAGGTATGTCGATTATCTGTGATTGTGATTTTTTATCAAATCGAATGACCATCTCAATTTATTTTGAAGTTGGCGCCTGCACCATTTTGCAGAGTGTAATGACAATTTTATAATTCAAATATGAAAATTGAATACATTCCAGAGAATTCGTATCGAAGAACCGTTTTTCTTTTTTTATAGACATTCATTCCTTCAATTATCTTTACTGTCTTTTAGATGAATTTTAGACAATTAATATATTGATTACGAATAATAATAATGATTTTTTTTTGTTGAGCAATGAAATTAATATTTCGCTATGATTTGAATATTTATTTGATATACTTCACATTCAGCAGAATGGTTCACGTGGAAATTTGTTCATACTACTCCTGTTGCATTCTGAATTTACAATAAATAAGTATTTTATTATCTACACTTTACATATTGTGAAATTTTTGAAAATATTACAACTTAAGGGTTCAATAAAAAATATGGAAAATCCATTTTGATAAGTATGATTTATAAAGAGGTTTAGTTTAGCCAACTGTTTTCATCGATTAAATCGTTGCGTATAGAAAGAAAATTCTTATGACTGAGTGTGCCTTATGATATAAAGAGACTCAGCTCGATACTTTTGATACAGTTATGTCGAAAAATGTACTTTTTAATGAAACTATTTTTTCCGATTGAATGCACACATTTGAACTTTGTTCATTATTAATAAAATTTACTGTTCTGTAATTTTTCTGTCTCAATCCTAACCGATAAATATATTTTACAAACCATCGTTGTATGTTTTTAATAATATGCAAATCGGTTAACTGACTTTTGCCGCACCCATCGGCTTACTGACTCATATATTAATATGTATCCTGAATCATTAACTTTATCATTTTGTCGAGTGATTATTTATTATTATTTATTCACATTCCTAAATAATTTTCTGATTTGTATTCTATATTAAAATCTAGACTGAAAAAAAGAAGACTCACATATTCGAGGAAGACTTGCCCAATATTTGAAATTTTTATATATAATTTTATTCAATTTTAGTAACAAATATGCCTGTATATTGAATTTGTTTTAATTATCCATTCTGTTATGAGGTAAGCCGTTGCTTTGCTGCTATTTGTTATACTATATCTAGTTTTTCGTGAAAATAAACTAGAAAAAAAGTATGATGAAGAAATGATATAAAATGTTACATATGACGTTAGTATAAATAATTCAAGATATACTTGAGAATTATATTTTTCTTTAATTCTATTTCACTAAGATATGATAAATAATTTGAAAAACTGCTTAGTTATTTTGTAAATCAAACAATTTGGTGCATTAAGTTGATGAAGTTTTCAACTTCATAAAGAAACAAAAAACTAACTTTTCACAGGTTTAAATAAATTTTAATATAAAATTGACTTCATCTCGTACTAAATTATGGTATCACAAAACAATCCATTTATACGAAAAATTGAACACAGAGGGGCTCTTAGAGAAATTAAATAACAATAAGCAATTCATTCAGAGCTATTGGTAGGTACATTGAACAGACTAGAAGAGGATAAGGGTTTACTTCAATATGGTCATTAACTAGGTTTCCGGAATTTTTATATTTATTGATGTATAGGGATTCCCAACAGTTCATTTTGTGGAGACTATTTCTAACTGTAATATAGTAAAATTGTGATTGAAGCTATGGTTTTCTTGAATAAGATGACACGCATAATTAGAGTCCGTTTTCTGCTTAATATAGATTCGTTGGTGTTCGTGTATTCTAGTTTTGAAATTTCTAATTGTACGTCCTATATAGAATTTTTCACAATCGTTAGAGTTGAGTCTATAAACAGCCGTACGTTCATCTCTATGGATTTTTGATTTGTTGTTTTTAATAAATGTTCCAATGCTATTGTTGGTTTCATAAGAAACTTTGAAATTTTGTTTATGAAGAAACAATTTCAGGTTTTCGGAAGGTTTGTCCAAGTATGTTAAACTATTATAGACTGTATTTTTCTCGGATATATTTGGGTAAACTTCTGAAATTGCCATTTTGTATTTTTTCCTCTGAATGAGAGTTTCAATCATATTGGGTGAATAACCATTATTTACTGCCATTTGTTTAATTATATTCAATTCTTTTCGGAAATTAACTTCGGACAACGGAATTTTGAAAAGCCTATGAATCATACTATGATAAACGGCTAATTTATGTGAAATTGGGTGTAGTGATGTATTATGAATTGTAATATCTGTATGAGATGGTTTATGAAAAATTGAAAATTCGTGTTTGTTGTTTTTTCTGGTAATAGTTAAAACTAAGTAATTAATAGAATTATTCATTTCAGTTTCTAGAGAAAATTTAATACGGGGGTGTATGGAATTAATATAAGTAATGAAATTAAATGAAGACGAAACGCGTTTACCCAATAAATTTTATTTAAACCTGTGAAAAGTTAGTTTTTTGTTTCTTTATGAAATTATGAATATGAACTTTCACCAAATAAATGCCAATTCAATGCAATGATGTAGTTTTCTTTGTAAGTATTTAAAAGCTTTAAAAATATGAACGTTTTATCAAGATTGCGAGAAAATTGTTCGATATCATTCTGCAGTTATATCAGTAATCTATATCTTCAATTTTTACAAAGTTAGTTCTTTCAATTTACCGCAAGACCAGATACTCGCAATATCACCATTTGCAACTCTACGGCTATCTAATCTCAGCGTACGGTATCTCCAGATCCGCAAAAGCTCAAGTAGTGGTACAAACTCACCTTTCCACTCGCAGAGTCAATGACGAGGACATATTGTACGGACGCAATGAACGTTCCAGATCTCTTCCTTGTTCCCATACCTTCCGAACACAAACAACCATATACTTAACATGGTCAGCGCTATCACAACTCTTTTTTTGTTAGCCAACAACAACGGCAAACTTCATTTATTTTAATGATTGCCCCTCACACTTTAATAAAGGTGATAGATTGAACACTACAATCGCCATGAGAAAAATCGCGGTGAAAACTATTGGCGCGTTATCGGCTATTCTAGCTAGTTATATTATTATACTTTTCGTTAGAAGAATGTTAAATCGAAAATAATCAAGTATCTGCATCCTCGATGCCCGTATAGTTAACCTGGTACCAAGTATGTTACATTGCCAGGACCGGAATAAGTCGATGATTTCATGTCGGTTTTAATTTGAAATAAGTAGAAGTCTTAATTTTTCTTCGTTAAATTTTTTGGAGTTTACTCCTGATGAAATTATTTTTATATTTAGCCAGCGGTATAAAAATTGTACGAAGTGTGAAATCGAGTGTTAACTAAAAGTGAAATGTTACCTTCCTTTGCGCAACGTACTATGCGCACCTTTCACTTCGAGATTATTAGTATACCGCCGCATATATTAGGGTATACCAGCAACGGGAGGTCTCGGGTTCAAACCCCGGGGCCGACTGGTCTGCCATGAGTTTTTTTCAGAGGTTTCCTCATGGTAATGTAAGTCACTACTTGCAAACTTATAAAGCGAATGCTGGGCCAGTATTAATCCTCTGAACCCTACCCACACTTCCTATGTTCCATAAATATCCCGCCTCACCTATCCTTAATGCACTTGTACATACGAGTGTATCCTCTGGTCTGGCTGAAGGAGTTAATCCCAAACTTAAGCTGCCCGCCTCCCTGACACATACTTCAGGGAGGAATGAAACACGTGTGTTCCTTTCCAGTTCCTTCATGTATAGATATTTTTCTCTGATCGTTGGAAAAGTGACACTATTTTGACCTGTTTTCTATGCGCAAAGTTCAACATTACAGAATAGTGGGCAGTTGCTAAGCAATTAGAAAATAACAGTGCGGTAATATTCTTACCGCACTGCTGTAGCGTGCGGTAATGTAACAAATGGATTATTACAATAAAATTAAACAAAGTATGGTTTAAAGTTTTATAATTGTTGTTAATATTTACATTTAAATGTATATCCTGTAGCTTGACGTTTCAAAAATGCTCTCAGTTTTTGGTACTGGGCAATATTAATATTATTTTTAACAAAGTTGATCGAAGCATGGAATAATGTGCCCACAACGTCGAAGATTTCATTGTTTTAGCCAATTCAGCAACATACGCCATCAGTACAATCTCAGAAAAGGATACACTGTTGTTTTTCTGAAAAAATCCATGAAGCGTTGGTACGCAAGTTCATACTCCTTTCTGGATTTCGCCGGAAGTAAATTAAGTGAAGCCGCGTTCGCGGCTTCAACTAGTTCAGAAGGCGTGCAATGTAACAAATAATCACTATCACTGTTCATGTTTACTAATTCTTTTTTAATTCCTTGTAAAACACAAAGAAACAAACAAAACCGGTTTTAAAATTATTGTACTTTTGTCATAACGAAGTAATTTCCATGGTTACCACTTCTATATTTCAATGTGAACATAGAGAAACCTATTTAAACTTACTTGATTATATCTTGAATGAGATATTTTTTAATTAATTTTTTAAATGTAAATCAACGATCGGAGAAAAAATAGTATGTATAATTCGTGGGAAAAGCATATTCCCAAACTCCTATCACAGTCGTTTGGGAATATTATGCTTTTCCCACTAATTATACAATATACTATTATATCTAGCGATACTTATATTTGTGCACAATAAACAATATTATCAAGTGATTGGAGTTGATGAAATATTGAAATATATAAAAGAACTTGATTTGAATGATAATGAATAACGTAGAAGAAGAATCTGATAAACACGTGGATGCGGTTTATTTTATTATCAGTTATAATATCACCAGAGCATCCAAAAAAATCGATTATACTTCCGAGCCACGAGACGTATTTTGCGAAACACCACGAGAGCGCAGCTCGAGTGACGAGGTCAGTATAATCGATTATTTCCGATTGCTCGAGTGTTCGTTACGATTATATAACGAAAAAAAATACAATGACAAACGTCAAAACACAGTCAATATGAAATCATTCACCTTTTGACACGAGGCGAAACACCAAAACAATCATATGTCGTCGAGGGTATATTCACTTATCAATACGCGGTTATGCAAAATTCACGGATTCTATTGGCTTATTCATACATGAGTTATATAGTCATTATTATATTAATTGAATTATCGAACAGCTGTCTGTTATTTAATTTATGTATGTATGTATGTTTGATTAATCGCATATATCTTTTATATTATATATCATGTTATTGAAATTATTGTTGCAGTTTACGCCGCATATATTAGGGTATACTGGGTATATGATACAACATATACAACAGCAACCTAACCGTCAATTTGTTTTTTGATTTTAGAGTGTAGTTTATTTATTTATGTGTAGTGATACTTATATTTTTCCACAATAAACAAAATTGTGAAGTTATTGAAATTAATAAAATATTGAAAGATATAGAAAAACTGACGCACGACTGGAGTAAACTACAGTCGTGCGTGGTAACTGACAAACACAACTTTTTTCTGAATAAGAATGCAGATTTGTCTTCTATGACAAAATGACTATATTTCATTTGAGTTTTATATATTTAAATACCTATATTTAAAAAACTAATCATGTTACTGATACTTTGTCTTTCAATATAAACATAATAGGTTTTTTGATTAATCTTATTCAGTATGAAGATAAAATAATCAATAAACAGATAAATACAAATAATTTATAGAGTCACTATATAATACAGTAGTTCAGCTCAAAAAATCATATTGTCCCTAGTATTGTCCCAGAAATAATATTCGACTCATATATTAGAACTTCAGAAACGTCCTACATATCTAGAAAGTTGTTATTTATCCCAATAGTTTTATTTGTTTGATATTATTTATTGGTCCCCATATATCTACTAATTCCTTCATTCAGGAAAATATATTTCCACTTCAATTCGATAAAATAACTAATCAGGTTGAGTTATTTGAATTCTTTTTATGTGATATTGTGAGTTTTGTAATAGGTCAGAAAATATTTCAATTATTAAAGATCAACATATATTTGCGCTAAACAGGCCTATGACAAAGATAATATGGTGGCCACCTAGTACTATGAAGTGATATGAACTTTTGGAGTTAGACGTTTCTGTTTGTCCTAAAATGAGATTAGTCCTCTTTTGAGCAATTATGATGGTTGTAGATTCAATGTTGTTACCCACTCGGTCGATGGACGGGACATATCGATGGGGTTGAAAAGTGAAATAGATAGTCTAGTTTTTCCGTCATGCGTGGTAAGGATATCAAATTTTCCAACATTATTCCTTGAAGGATGAATATGGATTCTATCTCGTCGAGTCTCATGATACTAAAAAGTCCATCATTTACAATGCTAAGAAAATTTACAATCACCTTCCAGAGGAATTAAAATGTATAACTTTCTTGACCAATTTTCGGAAACAAACAAAATCTTATTTTCTTGATAGACCTTATTACTCTATAGAGGACTACTATTCTGAGCATTGATTGATCGATATGGCCAAATTGAATAACACAGGCATCAGCTTCGATTGAGGAGGATTTATCGTTTTGATTGATGTGTGATTATTTTTATGTTTTACATTATTTACTTTTTTATATTAAAACAATGGTTAAAAATAACAATTTACACATTTATTATAAGAAATAACGCTTGACGCACGTTTCCTCTGGTCTGGCTGAAGGAGTTAATCCCAAACTTAAGCTGCCCGCCTCCCTGACAATTTTGTTTATTGTGGAAAAATATAAGTATCACTACATATAAATTAATAAACTACACTCTAAAATCAAAAAACAAATTGACGGTTAGGTTGCTGTTGTATATGTTGTATCATATACCCGGTATACCCTAATATATGCGGCGTAAACTGCAACAATAATTTCAATGACATAATATATAATATAAAAGATGTATGCGATTAATCAAACATACATACATACATAAATTAAATAACAGACAGCTGTTCGATAATTCAATTAATATAATAATGATTATATAACTCATGTATGAATAAGCCAATAGAATCCGTGAATTTTTCATAACTACCGCGTATTGATAAGTGAATATACCCTTGACGACATATGATTGTTTTGGTGTTTCGCCTCGTGTCAAAATGTGAATGATTTCATATTGACTGTGTTTTGACGTTTGTCATTGTATTTTTTTTCGTTATATAATCGTAACGAACACTAGAGCAATCGAAAATAATCGATTATACTGACCTCGTCACTCGAGCTGCGCTCTCTGCGGTGTTTCGCAAAATACGTCTCGTGGCTCGAAAGTATAATCGATTTTATTGGATGCTCTTGTGATATTATAACTGATAATAAAATAAACCACATCCACGTGTTTATCAGATTCTTCTTCTACGTTATTCATTATCATTCAAATCAAGTTCTTTTTTCTCCGATCGTGGGAAAAGTGACACTATTTTGACCTGTTTTCTATGCGAAAAGCTCAACATTCCAGAAAAGTGGTCAGCTACTAAGCAATTAGAAAATAACCGTGCGGTAATATTCTTACCGCACTGCTGTAGCGTGCGGTAATGTAACAAATGGATTATTACATTAAAATGAAACAAAGTATGGTTTTAATTTTTATAATTGTTGCTAATATTTACATTTTTTGTATCCTGTAGCTTGACGTTTTAAAACTGCTCTCAGTTTTTGGTACTGGGTAATATTAATATTATTTTTAACAGACAAAGTTGTTCGAAGCATGGAATAATGTGCCCACGACGTCGAAGATTTCACTGTTTTAGCCAATTCAGCAACATACGCCATCAGTACATTCTCAGAAAAGGATACAATGTTGTTTTTTCTACAAAAATTCATGAAGCGTTGGTACGCAAGTTCATACTTCTCACTGGATTTCGCCGGAAGTAAATTAAGTGAAGTCACGTTCGCGGCTTCTACTAGTTCAGGAGCCGTGCAAGACAACAAATAATCACTATCAGTGTTCATGTTTACTAATTCTCTTTTAATTCCTTATGAAATACAACGATTCAAACAAAACCAGCTTTAAAATTATTTTACTTTTGTCATAACAGAGTAATTTCCATGGTTACTACTTCTATATTTCAATATGAACATAGAGAAACCTATTTAAACTTACTTGATTACATCTTGGATGAAATATTTTTCAATTAATTAATTTTTTAAATGTAAATCAACGATCGGAGAAAAAATAGTAGGTATGTATAATTCGTGGGAAAAGCATATTTCCAAACTCCTGTGTTACCAGACTCGTCGCTACGCTCCTCGTCTGGTAATTATCACAGTCGTTTGGGAATATTATGCTTTTCCCACTTATTATACAATATACTATTATATATTTCAATATTTCATCAACTCCAATCACTTGATAATTTTGTTTATTGTGCACAAGTATCGCTAGATATAAATACCTATACATGAAGCAACTGGAAAGGAACACACGTGTTTCATTCCTCCCTGAAGTATGTGTTGGAACTTCACCTTCTTCAGATGCTAATGGCAAATTAACTATGATTCTCTGTTATATCGAAAACAAGAAATGACAAATTATGTAGAAGGGGTAAATACAAAGATGGTTAAAAATAATTATTAGAAAAGGAAAAACCAATTCTGAACTGCTAGTCAGGTAGTTCGGTAATTTTGAAAAGATTAAGAAGGGGGCTTGAAGTATGATCGAT
Organism: Cynegetis impunctata; assembly: GCA_030704885.1. Taxonomy (NCBI): domain Eukaryota; kingdom Metazoa; phylum Arthropoda; class Insecta; order Coleoptera; family Coccinellidae; genus Cynegetis; species Cynegetis impunctata. The sequence goes on from JARQZK010004368.1 coordinate 475,898, forward strand.
TTGGCTATTCAATAGGAGACCGGAATGCTTGTATTTATTTATCTGTAATTATTCTAAAAAATTAAGTTTAATTCCCTTACTTTCAGTATTTAATATTTTAAAATCGAAATTGAATGTATTTTTCTCGATGTTAAAATTGGCATTTGAAAGTGGAATATTTACTAAACGATGTACCATACTATTGAAAGCTGCCATTTTGTGTTGGAAAGGATGTAGGGAAGTACTATGTATGACGCTATCAGTGTGCGATGGTTTGCGAAAAATTGAAAAATTATGTTTGTTATCTACTTTTGTTATTTTCAAATCCAAATAGTTAATCGAGTTTTTGGATTTGAAAATAACAAAAGTAGATAACAAACATAATTTTTCAATTTTTCGCAAACCATCGCACACTGATAGCGTCATACATAGTACTTCCCTACATCCTTTCCAACACAAAATGGCAGCTTTCAATAGTATGGTACATCGTTTAGTAAATATTCCACTTTCAAATGCCAATTTCAACATCGAGAAAAATATAATTAAACAAATTGCCGTAAATAATAATTATGATCCCAATATTATAGACAATATGATAGATAAAAAGTTTTTCAAAAATGCGATTAACCAGGTGTACCCCCTTACTAAAAATAATATCAAATACAACAGCCTCACTTTCATCGGAAATTCAAGTAAAAAACTTAAATCTCTCTTATCTGAGCACAACATTAACATTGCTTATCGTACCGGTAATAATTTAGGAAATCATATAAAAAATAATAAATCCAAAGTTCATAAAGATAATAAATCGGGAGTTTATAAAGTTAATTGTGGCGATTGTGATAAGTTTTACATTGGTAGAACTTTCAGAAGTTTTCAAACTAGAATTTCAGAACACAAACGTAGCTTTGTTAATCAGAAGTCGGATTCACATTATGCAAACCATTCAGGCGCGGATCCAAGGGAGGGGAACTGGGGGAACGTTCACCCCCCAAATAGCCCGGGCCCCACCTGAAATTTTGCTGGGCTCCCTTAGAATTTGACATACTAAGGTTAAAATAATTACAAGATCAGCAAAAATTTAATTTGATTCAATTTCTGAAACAAAGTTGTTGAAAGTACAGATACGGAATGGAAATGCAATAAGCTGAGAAATAATATAAATATGGACCAATTTCTATATTCAAAGGTGTCCCAATAAATTCGTCTGGCGCCGGCATCGAACATGTTCAAAGGTGCGCAATTAGGTCTTGAATATTACTGTCGCGCGTCAGCATGTGATTCTTTGCTTACCCCGATTTGCGCTTCATGAAGCTTGTCGGTATCTCTTCGAAAAACTACCATCATTTTTGTGAGAAGCGCGGCTCCTTTGATCGGTTTTTTTGATCTTCAGGCGTTATCTCTGATATTTCATCAATTGTTTTTATTTTCAATTCACCAATCAGAATTATTAGCCCCAAGAACGAGAAAAATATATAAATACTAGGAGTGTAGACGACCAGAGTCCAGAATAAGCAGTTGTTTTCTATTTGTTTGTATAATGGTAAGTAAATATCATATTTCATTGGTATTCAAGTAATGTTGAATGAATATAATTTGAGATCGCATTCGACCATTGCAACAATTTTTGACATGATGCTGTAGTAACAGTAAATAAATATATTTAATTATTGATTTAACTTCTGGGATATCATTTTCTGGAATCGAACCAATTTTCTATTATAATCATACCTCAAACTTTGGCTTTTTGCGTTTCAAGGCACGTTGAATCCAAATCTGCAATAAAAAATAAGTTTGTCCGCGTTACGAAAGCCTTTTGAAGAGGCTATAACTTTGGTATTACACGTTGTATTCACTCGGGATTTCTTTCATTTTGCAGATATCGGTGTCTTCTATCTAATGCTGTAAAATACATTACTGTTGAAGTGAGGTAAATATTTATTTTGGTTCGATTCCGTTGATATGCTTCTCACATGCTTACCTTAATGTGTGTTACAGGCAAACAGAAAAGGGCAAAAGCTCATATCATCTTTCTTCACTAAACCACAAAAGAGATTGCAAGCCAGTGAGGACTCACTTCCAGATGCTGCTATTAAGTTTGAGCCCCAAGAGGAATATTTCACAGTGAAGAAAGTACGACTTAATGAAGGGGAAGAAAATTCGCCTCCAGTTAGAGATCCTATTAAACTAGAAGAAACTTCAAATTTGAATCCGTCTAATAAGGATAGCCATCCTTACCCGGCCGAAGCAAGTGGTCTTGCAATTGACTTTCCTTCTACTTCGAAATTGAAACATACAGATTCTAGTGTTCCTTCGAGAGACATTGGCAATTACATAGGCCAAGATATAAGCAACTACACGAAAAGTGTTCTTCTAGAAAATCCTTGGACTCCTCCTGACAACTACGAGTTTCCTCACTCAACAAGAACCGTCTCCGGTCAATTAAAAAAAAATTTGTTAGACCACACCATTTAAAAAAATATGATTGGTTGGTTTTGTCCTCATCAAAGAAGGGGCTATTTTGTAAATACTGCCCATGGTTTACCAACCGCAACGAAGGAGGATTCTGCAAAAATGTTACTCTAAAGACTTTAGTCGCGGTTCCTCTTACTAATTTCAAAAAGCTCACAGGGTCCGATGGTGTTCTAGAAAAGCACAGCAGTCTCCAATATCATCAAGATGCAGTGTTGGCTGGAAAAGATTTTTTAAAAACCTATCACAAACCTGTACACGACGTGAGCAACATTGTCAATGCCTACAGACTCAATTTGTCACAAGAAAACAGAAAAAGGTTGTTACCGATTGTCAAGACTATAATAATGCTTGGTAGACAAAATATTCCCCTTAGAGGACATCGGGGTGATGGTAAAATTGAAGTTGGCCAAACACCCTTACAGAACGAAGGGAACTTCAGAGCATTGCTTCGCTTCAGGGTCGATGCAGGTGACACGGATTGGGAAAGTCACTTAAAAAACTCATCTAGTAGAGCAACCTATATCAGTAAATCCACGCAAAATGACATTATAGACTGCTGCAGATTGGAAATAACCGAATCAATCATCAATCGCATTTTGAAATCACGATTTTTCTCAATAATTTTCGACGAAACGCCTGATATTTCAGAAAAGGAACAAGTCACCTTGGTTCTTAGGTATGTGAACGTGCTGGACACCAGTAACAAATTTGAAATAAGGGAAGATTTTCTGACCTTCATTGATGCCTTCGGCAGCTTGCAATCTGCAAAGAAAAAAAAAGAAGAAGTAAATTTTGACGAAAATGAGAGTGATGACTCTGACTCTGCTGATGAAGGTGGTCTTCAAAACAATTCAAGCTCAGACCAGACAGTAGAAATCTGTGGAAATGAGTTATCGTTGACTGGAAAATCCCTAGGCCAAATTGTTTTAGGCGAGCTACAGTCTGTACAACTTCCTTTGGAAAGGTGTGTAGGAATTGGAACAGATGGATGCACAGTTATGATATCAGACAACATGGGTGCTGTGAGAGAAATACAAAATACCGCCAAAAATGCAATAATGACACCATGTTATAATCATAAACTCAATTTGAGTATTTCGCAATGTGGTAAAATAACAAGCATTGAAAAAACTGTTTGTTCAATAAAGGAAGTGACATCGTTCTTTTCGTTCCCTAAACGAGCTACAGTGCTTAATGCTCATATTGGAGGAAAACTCAAACGGCTATGTGAAACAAGATGGGTTGAGAGGCATGATGGGGTTCTGCAATTCGTGTCAACCTTGCCTTCAATTGTAAAAACCTTAGATGAAATAAGTGAGTGGAAGGATAAAACTATCTTCCGCAGGTAAAGCAGCCATACTATCAGGGACTTTGTGTGACTCAGAGTTCCTAGTAGGCTTGTTTTGTCTGAGTGATGTTTTGGCGCATACTCTACCCTTAAGTACTCTTCTACAAAAAGAGTCCCTTGATTTGGCAAAAGCTGCTCAAGTAGTAAAATATTTGATTATTGATTTAGAGAAGAGAAGATCAGATGCTAAATCACATTTTGAAAATATTTTCACGGGCGTTAAGGAAATGGCTAAAACTCTGAATGTTGACATTAGGAAACCTAGAACTTTTGGCCGTCAAACTAAACGACCAAACTACGATATTACAAACCCCGATGACTATTTCAGAATTTCTTCATATGTACCACTTTTAGATAGTGTATGTGCAGATTTGAAAATAAGGTTTTCTTCAGATGTTTTGGACGCCTTCAAATTGCCCTTATTACTTCCTGAGTCCATCGTGAAATTAACAAGTGCTGAGCTGAATGAAACCATTCAATGCATCATAAATAGGTTTCCGTCTTTGTTGAGTGGTAATAAGATCCTGGAAACTATGAAGTTAAAGGGAGAAGTTAGCTTATGGCGACTAAAGTGGAAAAACAAAACAATTAACATTGGAGAAGTCCCTTCGAGCATTTCAGCAATTGATGCTTTAAATGGCTGTGATAAAGACATTTACCCGACGATTCACATCCTTCTTCAAATTTTATGTACATTGCCAGTAAGCAACGCCAGTGCAGAGAAATCGTTTTCTTCATTGCGGCGTTTGAAGTCATGGACCAGAGCAACGATGGTGCAGAAGAGACTGGTTGGACTTGCACTTTTGCACATTCATCACGATATCACAGTTGAACCAAAAACTGTTATTAATTGTTTTGCAAAATTAAAAACTCACCGTTTATGCCTCTAATAAGTATCACCAGTGCAAATGGGTGGCAATTTTCAAATAGCATTTCATTATTGATTTTCTTTGATTTATTCATTTTTCTGTTTACCTATTTTTCTTTTACTATTTTATAAAAAGACACAATTTGTTTTTAATGTACAGGTTAACTTTAAGAATTTTTCTGTTCTGAAATTAAAACTGTTCAAACTCTCAAATTGTATATAAATATATTTGTTTTTATTTTTCTTGTGTTATTCATTTGGGGTAAAACATAACTAATAATTCGAGTTACTTTATGAAATTTCCTTTTTATTATATTCTCCAACTTTTGTAGCCCACATATGTTAATTTTTTTTTAAGTCAGAAGTCTAACTAAATCAGTGTAAGCTTATTCTTAGGTGTAATGTCTATGAAAACAGTTTTAAATACGTTTACAAATGATGTTTTGATTGGGAGCTATTCGATTTACCATTGTCCAAAATACCAGTACCTTTTGGCTATCTAAAAGTTCCCCCCCCAAAAGTCGGGCCTGGATCCGCGCCTGAAACCATTTAATCCAAGAAAATCACACATTCAATTTCGATTTTAAAATATTAAATACTGAAAGTAAGGGAATTAAACTTAATTTTTTAGAATCATTACAGATAAATAAATACAAGCATTCCGGTCTCCTATGAATAGCCAAATCGATCATACTTCAAGCCCCCTTCTTAATCTTTTCAAAATAACCGAACTACCTGACTAGCAGTTCAGAATTGGTTTTTCCTTTTCTAATAATTGTTTGTAACCATCTTTGTATTTAAATCTTCTACATAATTTGTCATTTCTTGTTTTCGATATAACAGACAATCATAGTTAGTTTGCCATTAGCATCTGAAGAAGGTGAAGTTCCACCGAAACGTGCGTCAAGCATTATTTCTTATAATAAATGTGTAAATTGTTATTTTTAACCATTGTTTTAATATGTTTATTAATTTACACCAAGTATCGGCCCAATCTATCCAAAATTAGTTAATATTTTTTCGCTTTGCCAATAAAATGTATAATTTTAAAACAATAAAGCATATTTGATTTGATTTGATTACTAGCTTCTTTTAACCAACCCGCTCTTTAGTATGACTGAAATTTTATATTATTTGCAGATGTGTACTATGTTAATTTATTTTAGTGTTTTAATGAAAGCAATGCACTCTATGTCGATTACTGCGGGTTTCTTCAAGTATGTTACAACCCTTGTTTTCGATTGACGAAAATCACGAAGCATTTCAAAATTCAACTTTCTCGGTTCATCTTGCGCTCAATTTCATCTTGCGGTGCTCAACATTGGCCATTCTTCCGCAGCCATCTCTGCCTCGCGCCAGTTCGTAATTTTCTGTAGTTCAAAACTGTTAAAGATCACACCGAGAGTGCCTTTTAACGGCGCCATACACCGCTCTCTCCGTAACATAGAACATTTTGCGAACACTGCTTATTAAATAGATTAGTCTGTGGTGTGCACGTGCTAATAGCTGAACAAGCTTAAGACCTGTTAATTGTTTAACTATTCGTTTGATTATCGTAATGCATAGAGACGACCGTGGAATGGGTCGTAGAATGTGTTGAACGAGAGGATTGATTGATGGGATTGGATTTATTCCATTTACGTTTAGAGAATTTCGCTTTTCATTAGACTTATCCTCTTTTATTTCCACATCATATAAATATTCGTTTGTGAGAAATCTCTTTGATAGTTTATTCTCAAATTCAAAGTAGAAACATTGTTTTAATATTGAAGTGATGGAAATAAAGCATTCAGTCCTCCTATTCAAATACGGAAGGATTCTAATTTTGCTTAATTATAATAAGTACTAAAGTACTTTATAGTAGGCTGGATAATCATAAATTACTGTTCTTTCGTCTATTGGAACGATTGAAGCTTTTTAAATATTTTTCTACCCATCATCATTGTTTATATATCGATTTGAAACTTCCTCAAATTTTACCACAAATTCTAACTTCTCGGAATATTTTATTGGGAAATAATATCTTCTTGGATTAATATATCACTTGTTTCGATGCACATATACAAAATGTTATATGGAACATATCTCTACATTTTACATCAGATACAAAGATTTAGTATCCGAAACGTCGAAACCTCAATATTATTCAATCGATTTAGTAAAATTCAAATGATTTAAAGATATGAACTAGTAAATTGCAGATTGAGTAGGTTTTTCCTTTAGATAGCTTTCTGTAAATTACTTATTATATTGAAATCGTTATTAAAGCTCAATTATTTCGAGCAGATAACGTTTTAGAAAAGGAAGAGAATAAACTGAGTGGTCAATAGTTTTCCATAGATAATGAGTGACATTTTCAATTGCTTTGAAAAAATTCGATATGTTCGATTTGGTTCTAGCAAATTTCAATCAAACTGAAAGGTACACCATCCTCTCCACTTGTGAATTTATTTTTAAGTTGTTTTAATATTTCTTCAAATTATCCAGTTGCAGTAGGTACTAGTTTGAATATTTTACCATTTGGAGGAATATTGTGAGAGGAAAGTGCATCTACCACATTACCTAGCAATCAAGGTGTTTTTTCACAAGAAATGTTTTATATTCATTTAGCTTACTCATTTCGTTACCTTTGGAAACATGTTCCCAATTTTTTCCCGGATAAGTATTACGTACCTCTTATCTCGCTACAAAGTGACCACATAGTTATATTCTTATCAACAGATCGCTCAATTCTTTCACTATAATAATGTTCTCAAGCCTTAATTAACAATATCTGATATTTTTTTCTTCCTTTGTTATACATATCTTTGAAAATACTATTATTTTTCATTAAAAGTATATCTAGTTTTTTTTACAATTTATAACTTCAGGTGTGTTGTAATAGTTTTTTGTTCTACTCTTATTTGTAATACCTTTGAAAGAAAAATATTTTTCAAAAAGGAGCATAAATGTTTGCATAAAAATTTTCCATTTCATATGAACATCATTCTCATCAATGTCAAGTACTTGTTGCCAGTCTTTATTAGCAAGAGCCATTTTGAACTCTCCCTTTTCAATTTTATTAAATAGCCTGTTGCATAGAACTTTTTCTCTTTTTTAATTGGTACCCGAATTGAAACTTCATGTCCTGAATGGTCAGAAATATTTGTTTTGAGAATTTCTGCTTGCATAATTTGCATATTGCTGAATATTTCATCACTGCAATGTATAACGTATAATGCAAAGATGCATGATGTATAACGTATGGCGTATGACGTAGGACGTATGACATATGATGTATGATCTTAGATGTGTAATGTGGGATGTGTGACGTATGATGTCTGAATTGTGATGTTTGATGTATGATGAAATATAAATGACGTATGTTGTACGGTTTATGATGTATTATGTATGACCTGATATAAATTGGTACATAATATATTATATATATATATATATATATATATATATATATATATATATATATATATATATATATATATATATATATATATATATATATATATATATATATAAATATATTTATCAGGTATATATTACCTTCACTTGATTTCATTATCCATATGTCATGCCGACCCATAGAATTCAATATCAGAGCAAAAAGATAGCTTCATTATCAAGTCTCAATTTGTAGTGGCCGTTTCTAAAGGCTCCGTTAGGATACTGCTCCTTATTGCTCCTTTCAGACAAGTTTCCCTTGCCTTAGCACCAGAACCTACATCATCTACATATCACCAAGATTTCCAATTAGCTGAATAGATTAATATCGCAGGGACAGAGAGTGGCCAAACCTTCCTTGTCTCTAATCAATACCGAATATCATAACGCCCCAGTATCTCACACTCACACACGCATCATACATTACGATATTCTGGTGCCGCCAAAGGGATCACTGGACCCTTCCCCATCCAGAAACCTAGAAACGGGCGTTGTTGGAAGGAGGAAGGGGTAAGAAATTTATTGTGCTAACCCTTTGTCCCATTCTAATGATTAAGACATTGTATGCTGAAGACAAATAGTTTCAAGAAACCTTCACATGTTAGAAGGTAATTTGAGAAATTTTCCTTGTGGACAAATTGCGAATATAAAAGCTTCTACCACTGACAGAAAATATTATGAATGAATCAGACAGATAATATTATTCAAATCATTTTTAATAACTGATAAAATGTCATTAATATGAAAGCTAGTTTCAATATATATATATATATATATATATATATATATATATATATATATATATATATATATATATATATAAATATATATATATATATATATATATATATATATATATATATATATATATATATATATATATATATATATATATATATATTGATAGTCAATTTATTTATTTCACAGCTTCTCTAATGTATCCCATTAAAAATCAATGGGGTATTTCATTCTTCTGTGATATGAAAGAATACTCGTTACACAATGTTCCAGTTTTAGTTAACGTTTATTGTCTTTTTCAGGGCTGAAATTACAAAATCAACATTGAAACAATCATGACAGTAAATACTCATCAAACTTACTTGATCTGTGAGATTAAAAATAACTAAATATGGACAAATACATATGTATATATATATATACATACATATATATACATATATATATATATATATATATATATATATATATATATATATATATATATATATATATATATATATATATATATATATATATATATATATATATATATATATATATATATATATATATATATATATATATATATATATATATATATATATATATATATATATATATATATATATATATATATATATATATATATATATATATATATATATATATATATGTGTGTGTGTGTGTGTGTGTGTGTGTGTGTGTGTGTGTGTGTGTGTGTGCGTGTGTGTGTGTGTATAATGTATATAAATGGATATATTTATGAATCTTATGTATGGAAAATCTATTTTTTCGAATTAATCAATCTCATCTTTTGTGTATATTCGAGGTAACAAGAACAATACTTGAAAATATTTGCTCAAAATAAGAGGATAGGGTGGGAATTCTCACAATAAAAAAATAGAGTTTATTTAAATCGACCTGTTTACAACCGTGCAGAAATATAGTACAATGATCAGTCAACACTAAATTCCCTAACGATCCTGAGTCATCTGAAATTGAGAGTGATCAAAGCTGACGACCGGAAGAATTTAATTGTGAATTAGAAAGAAATTCAACATCCTCTTAATCCCAAAGGATTGAAAAGAACATTTATTGTGTTAACGTTAAGGAAATAGAGATCAGCATATGTTCTCGGGAGTTTATCTGAGCATAGGGATGAAAACTGCTTTGTTGAAAACTCGTGCTTATACTGAATATTTGCCTCGTTTGTAAACGAAAAACTGAAAAACGGCCCCCCACCGTTAGCTCCACCCTCACCGCTCAGTACTTTCAGTATGTTTAGAACACCTTCCCTTACAACTATGCCAAAATTTGATTCTACATGAATTATTTTCTCTATTTTTCCTTCGTTGCCTGGACTAGATGTCTTCTCTGTATCTTCTGCAAGCTCTGTCCTTGCTTTTCCTCACTCAGCTTCTTTAAATCTGGTTTAAATGATGATAAGTACCTGCAATCTTAATATCGGAGCAGCTTCCAGATTATTTCTGTAACTTGTTTTTTATTAATGCTTAGGTACGTGAAAAACGCTCTTTCTATCAATGCAGTCTATGAAAAAGGAAACAAAAGACTTTGGTATTCAGTGGTAATATCTAACCAAAACTTGATGAAAGTCTTAGTTTTAAAACCGGCTTTCAACGTACTGCCAGTAGAAATGTCAATGAGTGTTTCTTTTTCTGTAATACTCAATTTTCGCCCATTAAGATATACTTTTTTTTCAGTACAGATGTTGCTAAATTGAAAGAAACATTTCATTTATAAAGTTATCTTTTTTGCAGTGAACCCCCTGGCAACACTTGACGAATATATATCTCAGCATAATAAGATGGATAATTTTACTTTTGATTTCGTCAGTTACACTGTTGAATTCAGTTATGTTTACTATATATCGAAACATAATGTAAGTGTCAACCTGCGTCCGTAAAAACCTATTTCGTCCATCCGACAACACCGCATCCCTTCGACTCTGATAATTGTAGGTACATTCACATAAGTGATTTACTTGATTATTAGATCGTCCATCCGACAACACTGATCGTCCATCCGACAACACCGCATCTCTTCGACTCTGATAATTGTAGGTACATTCACATAAGTGATTTACTTGATTATTGGATCGAATTCAAGAGAATCTCGGTATTGTTCAGGAAACATTACTTCCCACGGTCATTTGTTTTGCATGTCGTGCTAATATGTTCCAGTGAAAAGAATGCTCCAACCCAAAGAACGTACGCTCGTATGCGATTTGCTCTTGTACGAGTTCTCGGATAATTAGACGTCCTCCAGTTTTGGTCATACTCGTTCTTCCGAAGCGATGGACTGATTCTTCTCGAAGATAAATGACAGGATGACATAATCTATTACAAGAGTATGAAGCAATTTGTTTGTTGGTGCAATATGACGTGAAGTTCAAAGGTTCGTGAATTATTGTTACTCAATTTTTGATAACTTGAATTTTTATTAAGTTAGCCCTTTTTATTTTGAATTCAGATACTTAAAGTTGTCATTGATATTAGTCATTTCACCTCTGATAGACTTCAAAAAATGATTTATATGGATTCTAGTAGAGTAGTGTCCACTTCCTAAAAAAACATTTTATTTTGAGAAGTTTTTTTTCTAATCTCAAGTGAACATTTTGTCTACCATATTTTTGAAAATAATGTTTCGAAGGAACGTTCGAACTCTATCAATGATAAAAGATAATATAAAATCTGATGAAAGTTTAACATAAAAAAAAGGAAATGGAATATTTACTCCATCAGACACTTGATATTCACATTCTAAAATGATTATTCCATAACACTGCCTTCAGGTTGTGCCTTTTGCTGCAGAATAAAATAAGTAATTTTTTCTACACCCGTACTATAATAGTACTTACATTTATATGCCTATAATCCGTTTCATAATGAGATTCATTATGATACCGATTTTTAATCGAAAGAAACCCAAAATGTTTCATTTAAGCATGCTGTGCATTTGACGTTCGTCCTAGATCCTATCTCATAGTTTTATTTGTCGAAATCAGTAGAAATTGAATTTTCGTAGAGTATAGCTGAACCTAGATAATTATATTATCAAAATGTCTGATATCAGCGATATAGAAGAATTACCATCGACTCTTCCATACATTTCGGGGAAAGCAGAAAATCCAATACAAAATATCTCACCCCAAAAATGTAAGGAAATATACGAAAAACTATCAACGGTTTATTGACTGGAAAAATACAAATAATATTTATTGCTTATTTTCAACAATTGATGGAAATTATGGTATCGTCTAGTATATGGACATATTATTCAATAATTAAATCGTTGATGAATATTATCCATAATATTCTGAATATAAGAAGCTACAAGCTTTATTAAAGGGAAATTTCGAAGGATATGTTGGAAAAAAATCAAAAATATTTTCACCTGAACAAATAAATAATCTTAATATTTTCAAGAAATCGGATGAATCACAATAAATATAAATATATTTATAGTTTTCCTATATCCATGAAAATACCCGAGGTAATGTCATTAATAAAAATTATGTAGAATTTTTTATAGAAATACTAGTAATTACTGTTATTGTGTTCAATACAAATAAAAATCTAATTTTTATAGTTCTTCATTATTTATCAGGTGTAGACAAAACAGCGTATGCAACCCTCATGTAATGGTTATTAATACACTCGCATAAACCATACGTTTTCCGGTTAATGCTCGTGTATATCCATCATTACATGATCGTTGCATAATATACTATTATCTTGTAGTTATGAAAATTATTAGTTTATTATATAGGTATATATTACATATTTATACTACTTCTATTTGTAATCTGCTGCGGTAAAATTAGTTGATAAAAAACTGATAATTTGAAAAAGAAATGTTTCCTAGTTTGTTTCAATGTTTTGTCACCCTACATTATTTGAGCTTTTTATATGCCTACTCGTTATGGTGTAAATATTGAAAACAACCGTTCTCATTTTTTAGTCGATTCAGTTATTTTAAATTACAATTTTTTTGTACACAATCTGAAGAAGATGGGAAGATTAACCGAAACGTTGCAGCGATGAAGAAAACTATTGCATGGTTTTTTAAATTCATAATTTCACATGAGAATTATTGATTTGTGAATCTACCAACAACGATGTACCCGGAATCTCCCCCGTGTATGTGCATAAGCAGGTCTAATTTATTACTCTGACCGCACCAGTTTCGTACTTCGAAATTCGCCCGCCGCGCGGAAATGGAAAGTGAACACTACTTTTTCGAGATCGGAGTTTATTGAACCGCGTGCATCTCTCGCTGGCCGTTTCTTCCGAAAGCGGTGAGATTCCCTACCTGGCCTACCCCAAGGGTTGACGACTTGCGACCGGTCAACGGAAATTGGATCGTAAAAAACGAAAGTTAACCGCGTTCCGGAGCGCCCGTGGGCGTTTTATGCAACACCAGTTATCGAGGGTCCGAGATACTGACCTGAAAATGGGGATGAAGGCACGGCCTTGGCTATCTTAAAAGCTTGCAATAAAAAACCAGTTGACTTATTCTAGCTTATTCTAGTGAAAATAAACGTTTGGAAATAATTCTTTCTCAAATAGAATATTGGGAGCCGTTAGGGGAGACCGGTGTCAATTGTAACAGGTGTCGAAAGTAACATGGCCGATAACAACGACATCTCTATGAATTTTAGTGAAACAAGAGTGACAAATAGAGCAACGAGCTGTTCGGTAGTATGTAATTGAGTTAGTTTGAACGTTACGATAACGTCGGCCGTTTAGTAGACGAATGTTTATAAAACGCTGTGAAAGTGAATATCCGCGGTGCCACAATTTGAATTCTTTATAGTGACTATATTTTAAGTTGAGGGTTGGCTTTATTATAGTTTTAGCTCTATTTATCAGTGGCTATTTGTTTACTGCCTCACATATAAAATATAGAAATGTAATCAACATAATTCAAGGTTGTAAGGTGTCGATTGTAACACGTGCTACGGTGTCGATTGTAACGTGTTACAATTGACACATTGACACATGTATTTACTTTTCTGATGAAATAATTTTTTACAGCTCACGCTGAAAAATGGTAAAACCCTACTATTACCTTAAATTATTTATGAAGAAGCAGCTAAAAAAGTGATTGATAATAATCAATCAGTTAGAAAAATCGCTAAAGAGTATGAAATGTGCCATGTATCATTAAACCGTTTTGTGAATGCTCTCAATTGAAGGACAAAATACGAAGAAAAGCTCAGCAGTAAAACTCAAAATTGGCCAAGATGACACAAAAAAAAACTGGAAAGTCAACTAATGAAAAGAGACGTAAAAGAGTGAAAGCGATGAAGAAAAAGACCGTGCAAAATTACTCCTCCGATTCTTCAGATGATGACACTATATGTTTGATGTGTTCTGAACCCTATTCAATGAGCACAGAAGATTGGTTGCAATGTAGGATGTGCAAAAAATGGGCACATTTACACTGCACGGACAAAAGTCCATTTTATGTTTGCACAAACTATAATCTGATTCTGAAGGATAATGAAATCATTATATTCTTATTCTTTTAGTTTTCATTATATTATTTTTCTTTTAGTTTTCTGTATATTCTTATTCTTTAAATTTTTATGCAATACTATTTTTATAACTCTGTGTAAAAAATAAATTTATTTTTGAAACTTTCTTGAATACCCTGTGACTATCCATGATTGTTACAATTGACATCACACTTGTTACAATTGACACCAAGTCGGTGTCAGTTGTAACAGTTGGAAAATCCATTAACTTGATAACAACATCATTTTTGTGAGTTTTAATTTTTTAAAGAAATAGCCAATTTAGTACATAATCTTATAGAAGTGAAATCATCTTTTCAAAAAGTAAGATTAATTTTTAAAAAATTATTAAGTAAATTTTGTAACAATTGACACCGGTCTCCCCTACTCGATGCAAATCAAAATATATACATAAATAAAATATTTGTTCGTTTGCTTTATAATAATGTTTTCATTTCGTACGTTCAGTATATACTAAATCTTCGGACAATGAGTATAAATTTCCAAAATCAGCATTATTATAAAAAAAACTCGTTGGCAGCAGAACTCTACCACTTAGGTCGTATTTTTTTTGCGCGAAATGAATCGCGTCGAGATGCGATTCCAACGGATTGAATTATATTCCGAAAAATCACGCTTGAATAGCAAATCGAATTGGAAGTACCTATGAAAATAATTTATTTGGTTAAAAAAAAATCACGAAGTTCATCGTGGTCGAGGAAAAAATGTTGAAACTAACGAAGGAACGTACCTCAACATCAACTTAATCCACTTACCAAATTTCAACACCCTATTGTGAAAAAAA
Source organism: Cynegetis impunctata (assembly GCA_030704885.1). Classification (NCBI taxonomy): domain Eukaryota; kingdom Metazoa; phylum Arthropoda; class Insecta; order Coleoptera; family Coccinellidae; genus Cynegetis; species Cynegetis impunctata. Next base: position 491,070 of record JARQZK010004368.1, read on the forward strand.
CTCAATCAACGTACCAAGTGGCAAATTTTGAAAAGCCACGAAAAAACATGAAATTATATCTCCGTAAAAACGGTGGCAGTTGGAAAATTTAGGCAAGTTTCAGCTCATTTGACACAATGGTAGAAGCTGAAGATGACTATATGTAGCGGCAAAAAAAAATTATATTATATGACATGAAAAATTTTTCGAAAATCGAAAACGGATAAAATTTATATATACAGGTAAAAAACTACTCCCGCACCTGACTGCTCTCCCTCGATACACAGCAATAGTATATTTTTTATGGAAAATATGTTAAGTTCGTATTATCTGCTCAATCGGTTATGTTTTACATATAGGTAGAATCTTACGTTAATTTGGAGAGGCTGGGAAGATTAGTAAAATCTTGAAGCCCACATTAAAATATAAAATTACAACTTTGAAATGGCGGCGGTTAAGGAATAGATTTAAAACCAGCACCAAGGGACCAAGGGATACTTCCCTAATATCTACGCAATCCACCTAAGTAATTTCAATACCTTAACTAAAATTGCAAAAGATTTGGACCCTAGCAAAACCTTAAAACCGATAAAAAAAAAATAAGTTTATGCCACCAAGATGATACTTTCTTATCATCTTCCTAATCCATTCACAAATTTTTCACCCTCAGAACTAATTTGAAGGTATGTTGGAGGTGCAAAAATTATGCAAAAGCTATTTTGTTTTCAGCTCCATAGAAAAAATAAAATAATTTTTGCTCATGCACTCCCCAAAGTTTGGGTGTGCTGGAATTTAGAGTGAATTTACTGAAAACAACAAGATTTCTCTGCATGGTTAGAGAAAAATATACATACCTCAAAGCATTTCTCTGACATCTACTTGATCTACGTACGAATTTTTAAAAATCTCTCAAATTGGAGCGTTATCAGCTGAGTATGAAATCCAAAAAGTCTTAGAAGACTACGTTGTTCATAGTTAATTTACATTTTTTTCCGAAGGTTCGAAAATTTTTATCACGCGCACCTTCCGGTCATTCAGACATTAAGAAAACGTCAAATTTTGTAGTTAACGATGTATGAAACGCCTTTAAAAACCGCATCACCATCTCACTTTTAATTTTCTTATAGTGCCATAGTTAACTATGACTAAAAATGTGACCATCATTACTATGGTCATATTTACCTACTTAAGTGACCATACATGCGTTTAAGATTTTCAGAATCGTCGATGCGTAATGGTGTAAATGTTCTTCTTGATGATTCTTTACAAACTACAGCAGTTTATCAAGAATTATAACTAAAAGTACTCCACCCATTTCGAGGGTGAATATTTAGACGGTATAACCTCGTAATAAAATATCAATCCATTGGACACCGACTGTGGAAGACTACATCCATTGAAAACTAGAATATCTTCAGTAATTTTCATAGATATATATATATATAACTGAGATTGAATTCTCGCACATCACTTGGTGAAACATCATAAAGAATAAAGTATAAACTTTAAAATAAAAACACTTGGCTTATGTTTCACAATATAAAAAATATTTAGATACTGTATTTTGCAGTAACGAAAAGTCGACCCCACGCAAACGATTAATGAAGAACAAAAATACTTCCCAATAAATTATGTGCCTAATTTGAGTAGCAAAATTTGTAACAGACTATCGAAAAATGACGTTAAAACAATTTGTAAAAATAAAACTTCTTGGTCAATAATAAAGAAAAATCTAACATCGGAGAAAACAGTTTTATTTAAAAAATATTTTGCGACGAATGTCCTGCTTTCTATATTGAACAGACAGGAAGGAATATAAATATTCGTGTTGAAGAACATAAAAAGTCAATTTTACAAAACAAAAATACCGCTGGCTTCTCTGAACATTGTATAAAATTCAATCACTTGCTGGATTTCAACAAAACCAAATTGTTACATTCAGGTAACAAAGGAAAACGCCTTGACCTTCTTGAAATTCTCGAAATAAGTTCCGCCCATAATAGTCAATTACCCCTTGTAAAAGAACAAATTGATTTTCAGGAATCACCTTTGCTTTTGTCTGTTTTATAAATTAGGATGTAATACTCTCCTGTACTCAGTCTTGATAATGAGTTCATAACTCGAAACATGTCGACTTTTCGTTACTGCTAAATACAGTATCTAAATATCTTTTATATTGTGAAATATAAGCCAACTATATATCTATATATATATATATATATATATATATATATATATATATATATATATATATATATATATATATATATATATATAAGCAACTATTAGCATTGATTTCATTTTCTGTGTTGATAGAATTGAAAGACCTTAAGTGTATAGAAAAGAGATATCCAAAGATTCTGATATTATGTACGAATAATAGAAATGATCAGTTACCATCTAACGATTCACATCATTAACTAGCAACCTTAGCAACTTCAATTCAATATCGGACCGTATTTTACCCGATTAGGCGAGCGAAAGGGTGCAACATTGATAATGCAAGTGTTTTCGCAGAATAGGGGGTGGCGAATAGGTGGCAGGGGGGCCAAAGGAAGTTAGGAACTTACCACGCAATTATAACGATGTAGCGAAACATGCACGCCAGGGCTGTCGTGCATGCAAGTGCCTGTTTTAGCAAATCGTACAGATGGGTGCGTATATCTGTAACATCGGAACATTCAAATATGCATTCGACCACTTTTCGAACAGTGGCGTTGTTGATGCAACGAATATTTCTGATTTATGTAGATCTCCAATCTCAATATTATTATTATTGTTAATCGAGTTGTTCAATTCCACGGTGGGAAACTGTTTATGGATAATTATGTATTTCGAAATAGCTAGTTGGAAGAAATTGCATATCAAATTCAGATGAAGTCATTGGGAAATCTCTCACCTTGCTTGTTTAGTCAACTTACCAACCATCGAAAGAAAAATCTAATTTAAAATCTATTTTACTAGCAATCATAAGGGCATTTCTTTTAAGAATAAGCTCTTTCCTGCTCTAGCCTAGTCCGGGATGTACGTGCGTGCCGGATTAGATCAGGAAGAATTACGTGAGCTTGATCATAACCATAGCAACAGAAAAACAACTAACAAGATTAGCATGACATTAAAATGGCTGCTCTTTTGCTTTTTTAACGCAAAAAATCAAAAATATTTTACACTGAGCAGATCAAAAATTTATAAGAATAGCAGAAGGTGCACTTACCTAACGCTAATGGTAATTTCAACGAAAAGACATGATTGTAAAAAAAATTGTACTCAGTTTTTACTTTCAGGTGGTAACAACCACTTCAACATTATGTTCCGAATTCAATAACAGTCATTTAAATACACCAAGTATTTCTAACAAGTTGGTTCCTTTCAATATTAACAATCGCTCGATTTTCGATATAACTATTGCTACGAACAAGAATTAGGTAGAATGTTTGTAATTTTGTTCTACAAATAAATTTTATTAAGAAACTTGCTTTATTGATTTGATCTTCCACATGGTTGCGAAAAAATAATGTAGCCAAAACTCCTGGAGACTGTTGTTGTATATTGTTCCACAAAAATAGGATTTTTTGAATTCGTTATGAATCACTATTCTAAAAATATTCGTAAGCAGCAGAGCTCCATCACTGGAGTTGTATTTTTTGCGTGAAATGCATCGCGTTGAAATGCGATTCGAACGAATTGAATTATACATTGAAAAATCACACTTAAAAAGCAAACCGAATTAAAAAAAGGAAAATAATTTATATTACTAAAAAAAATTCGCGAAGTGCATCGTGGTTGAGAAAAAAAGTTGAAACTAATGAAGAAACGCACCTCAACATCAAATCAATCCACATAACAAATTTCAAAGCTCTATCGTAAAAAAAATTCGTGAAGTGTACCGCGTACGTATCGAACTTCGACCCTCTAACTCAATCTGCAGGATCTGTGGAGTTTTTTCTCAAAAACCATGAAACAACAAGAAATATCTACGTAAAAATTGTGGCGGTTGGAAAAATTCAATCAAATTTTGGTAGTTTCGTTCTGCAACGAAAATTATTTCAGATAAAAAAAATTCAGCTCATTTGGTGCGATATGAACTGCAAAAGATGTCAATATGTACCGGAAAGGATATTTGTATGAAAATTAGAAATATCAAGGTAAATAAAAATGGCGGCGGTTGCAGAGGTCTACCCTAATTTTGATACTTTCGTTTTGCAATGGAAACAGTCCCATTTACCAAATTGCAGCACATTTGACTCTATGGGAGCCGCTGGATATATCAGACATTAAATTATTTTCGAAAATCGTGGTCTGGGAGGTCTAAAACGGATGGACTAATACCTAACTGCATTCCTTCGACACACTGCAATACTATGATTGTATGTTATGGAATAAAATATGATTAAAAAACTATTTAAAGCATAGGAGAGACAGTTCCTCATCTATTTATCTGTAATCATCTTCAAACTACCGATTGCAAATTTTCCGGATATTAGGATTTTACCAACAAGTATAACACTACTAAGTGATAAATGTAAAGAAAGTTTTTTCAATTTTAGGAACTAGGTCTAAAATAAAGAGGTGCTTAGTATTGTAAACGTGGGACAACTCCTATCTCCGTTCTCCATTCTCTTACATAATTTAATTGTCTTTGTAGTTGAGTTTTCATTGACTAGATTAATTGTGATTGTTGACTTTTTCAGCTTTTCTTTTACTCGATGGACCTACTATTAAAAAAAGTCTATTGGGCACGGGAATCAAACCACTGAACTCCGGAACCGGAAATAGCAAATTGCGAACTATGTATACCGGAACTCGGTCACAGAGCTTTCCGTCTTCCAGCTTACTGATCCTCAATTTTTTCATTATTCCTTTCTAATGCTCCAATTGACTTAAACTGTTCAACTAAGACAATATGAGTTCGAAAATCTACCAATAAAGTAACTTTCCACACGCATAACTCAATGCGACGAAACTATAATGAAAATATCAATTGGTTAAATCTAATCCATCTGTAGTGTTATGATGAAATTTTCTCCCAAAATCGTTATAACCTCTACGCCATTGGCTGCTTGTACAATGCAATTTGCTATTTTGGAGGTATCCATTTGAAACGATTAGAGGAATTACCGGGTAGTTATAGAAACGGCGAATGCACGAGGTGTTACTATCGGCCCATGAACATAGAATCGTTCGATAGATCATAATTTTGTTTTAACTGCGGACGGAGTAGTCCAGACACGAATCCATGTTTGCTTTAAACGAGCTCTGGGTGGACTGATTTTGAACAATGGATTTCAGGATAACGATATCGAGTCAAACGGTTTATTCTCTTCATCTGCAAATTTCTATTAACAAAATATAGCAATGGACGGACACGTTTTGATGATTGAATCCTAGTACATCGTTAAATTGAATCAAATACTAATTCACTATTGCTCTTTCACAATTCTAAACTCAGTTATTAGTGAATTAGAAATTAACTATTTTTTAGTCGTATTTTATCCGATTAAATACATTCTATTGTAGTGTATCGAAGGAAAGCAGTCAGTGCGGGAGTATTCTTTTGAATCCGTTTTAGACCTCTTAGACCTCGATTTTCGGAACATTGTTCATATATATATATATATATATATATATATATATATATATATATATATATATATATATATATATATATATATATATATATACAGGGTATCCGGAAATGATGAGCAAAAAATTCAGGGGAGAATTCTAGACCGAAAATAAATGGTACCTCTTCATATAAATTTTTTTCGAAAATTGATTATTAACGTAGTTACAGAGTGTTAAAGATAGATTTTATTTACAGTTTTATTGCTCTAAGTTTTGCCACGCTTATAATATTTCGACGAAATCTCGTATTTGGGGCTTTATCGGGATGAGGAAAACAAATTTGCCTACTGCATTCTCGCATTTTGTAGAGGGCGCCACATACGAGCCTAAACTTTCATTTAAATGGTCCCAACTTTTTTGTGTTACACTGCATACGACTTTTGACTGAATATTTTCCTTCTCCTGACCTTCTGACATAAAAAAGGTATACTATTTTTGTTTCGATAAATCTTACCGTTTTCGAGAAAAACGCTAAAATAACATTGCTTGCATGTGATGAATACGAAATCATTTTAGTTTTTCAACCTAAACATAGCATCCTTTGGAAACGTGCGCTATGGTTGCCGTAGAAACAAGTTTGAGGAGAATTAGATTTGACAGTTAGTAATTTTGTTCAAGATTTTTTGTAATAATTGTTGTTATAAAAAAACAATGATGAATAACAATTACTCTAACGCGGAGTTGGGGGACATGCATTACTATTACGGTTTAGCTGCAGGTAATGCTCTTGTAGCACGACGTTTGTATCATGAAGCATTTCCAAATAGACACCTACCCCAATCGCGAATGTTCAGTACTATCCATCGAAGACTGGGAGAATTTGGATCGTTCAAAACTAGAATTTTTGATGTAGGCCGACAACGGAATACTAGAACAGCAGAAGCAGAAGTTCGTATTTTGAATTCGATACAGAATAATCCCAATGTAAGTGTTAGAAAAATTAGTTTCCAAGAGGGCATTCCCAAGAGCTCCGTACGTGAAGCAATGCGCGAACAAAACCTTTATCTGTACCACTACCAAAAGGTGCAATCGCTATCTGTCGAAGATCCTGCTGCTCGTGTGAATTTATGCAATACCATTAGAATACTCCATAATGGAGATCAAAATTTTGTTCGTAATATATTTTTCACGGACGAAGCTGGATTTGGGCATGATGGCTTGATAAACCTTCATAATGAGCATTTTTGGGCTGATGAGAATCCTCACTTATCAATAGAGCGTGGTTACCAAAATAAGTTGTCCGTCAACGTGTGGGCTGGTATTGTGGGGGACTACTTAATTGGACCACATTTTTTTCCACAAAGGCTCAATGGTGAAGTTTACTTGGATTTTCTAAGAAACCACTTACCTATTTTGTTGGAAGATGTACCACTCGGATTGAGAAATTCAATGTGGCTGCTTCAAGATGGCCCGCCACCGCATTATAGTTTAGCGGTCAGGCAATTCCTAAATGATACTTTTCCTGAAAGGTGGATAGGGCGCGGTGGTTTTGTACAGTGGGCTTCTAGATCCCCTGACTTAAACCCAATGGATTTCTTTTTTTGGGGCTTCCTGAAGACGCTTGTATACAGGACACCTGTGAATAGCGTCGAAGAGCTGAGAGGAAGAATTGTTGCCAATTGTGGGGTAATAAGGCAAAAGGAAGGAATATTCCATAGAGTTCGTCGGAATTTTTTAAGAAGACTTAATTTATGCATTGAAGGAGAAGGACGTTATTTTGAACATTTGATTTGAATGTTTAATTTTTCGTTCGTTAACCTTATGATTTTATTAATAAACCATTGTTTCTTTGTTGAGTACGCTACTTTTCTTTAGTATTTATCACTGACCACCACCTAGGTGATAACAAATTTTCAAAAAATGTGTCAAAACTAATTCTCCCCAAACTTGTTTCTACGGCAACCATAGCGTTTTCAAAGGATGCTATGTTTAATGTTGAAAATAAATTAAAATGATTTCGTATTCATCATATGCAAGCAATGTTATTTTAGCGTTTTACTCGAAAACGGTAAGATTTATCGAAATAAAAGTAGTATAACTTTTTCATGTCAGAAGTTTAGTAGAATGAAAATATTCAGTCAAAAGTCGTATACAGTGTAACACAAACAAGTTGGAACCATTTAAATGAAAGTATAGGCTCGTATGTGGCGCCCTCTACAAAATGCGAGAATGCGGTAGGTAAATTTGTTTTCCTCATCCCGATAAAGCCCCCAATACGAGATTTCGTCGAAATATTATGAGCGTGGCAAAACTTAGAGCAAGAAAACTGTAAATAAAATCTAACTTTAACACCCTGTAACTACGTTAATAATCATTTTTCGAAAAAACTTTATATGAAGAGGTACCATTTATTTTCGGTCTAGAATTCTCCCCTGAATTTTTTGCTCATCATTTCCGGACACCCTGTATATATATATATATATATATATATATATATATATATATATATATATATATATATATATATATATATATATATATATATATAAACGCCGATACTTGATGAAAGTCCATTATAATATTGTAAATAAAACCTCACAGTTTTTGATCTTCACTATATTTTGTTAACATGACAATTGTGTCGCCAATGCACAGAGGCTTCCTCAGATGTATAAAACATACTAACTTTTACAACGAGAATACTGAAAGATGAAAGAAGGGAATATACAAGAAGAATGGGAAAACCTAAACGTAATTACTTAGCAAGTAGAAAGTACAAACTGATAATGACTTGGGAAAACACAATAGGCATAAATATTCAATATTACATCTCAAAAGGATTTAAAAGGTGAACTATTAATATCTAATTGGTCATTTAACAATTAATTGAATTTTTTTATACTATAAATTTCAAGAGCTTCTAATACATTGAGTTTATAGCCTTTCTTTTCAACATGTAATATTTCAAATTCACTAAATCTTTTCTAGATGTAATATTGAATATTTATGCCTATTGTGTTTTCCCAAGTCATTATCAGTTTGTACTTTCTACGTTCTGAGTAATTACGTCTAGGTATTCCCCATTCTTATTGTATATTCCCTTTTTTCATCTTTCAGTACTCTCGTTGTAAAAGTTAGTATGTTTTATACATCTGAAGAAGCCACTGTGCATTGGCGAAACAATTGTCATGTTAACAATATATATATATATATATATATATATATATATATATATATATATATATATATATATATATATTTTATATATATCATTCGATAAAGTTGAGAAAACGGAATCGAAAATGAGGAGGAAGAAAGACACAAAGGAAGAATCCAATGACGTCTCACAGGCCACATGCCTAAAGGTACCACAAAAAAGAAGGCAGTAGCAAAGGCCAAACCTAAAGGAACATCTGGAGCTGGTCGACGAGGGAGACCAAAGAGAGAAGCTCCTAAAGAATGAGAAGACGAGGACGCAGAAGAAGAAGCAGCCGAAGGAGACCATGATGAATAAATGATCTGATTCTCTAATAAAAGTCACTAGTTTGGTCATTGATTTAATTCCTTCATATTCTGATATCTAGTTCATTCTGATTTTTCATTTTGGTGGCATTTCATCCACTATATTTTCTCGTCTTGTGTCTCTTGTGCCTTTTAATATATATTTTTTTTCATATTCTGAATATTGTAATATTGAGTTTAATATAAATTAAGTTTTAGAGTTTTTCATGTGTATGATATGAAATTGTCACTTGTTCTAGTGTCCTAGTTGAAAATAAGTATTTGTGACATGTCAAGCATTAAATTTTAAGGATAAATAAATAATTTAAAAGATAAAAAAAAAATGAATAAAATAATATATATATATATATAAATATATATATATATATATATATATATATATATATATATATATATATATATATATATATATATATATATATATTTCCCGGTACATATTGGTATCTCTAGCGACTCTTATCTAGTCAAATGACCTGGGGTTGTTCCCATTGCACAACGGAAATATCAAAATTTGGTTGAATTTTTTCAACCGCCGCCATTTTTATTTTTTCATACTTTTTGAAAAATTGCCGAACTTCACAGCTTCTGCAGATTGAGTTAGAGAGTTGAAGTTTGGTACGTATATTGAGTTTATGGTATGGCTTAAAATCCTTTTTGATTTCAACTCTTTTCCTTAACCGAATTGCATTTCGTGGTGATTATTCCGTTCGAATTGAATCTCAATCTGCCGTCAGTACGCGATACACTTCGCGAATTTTGTTTCACAATAGAGGGTTGAAATTTTGTACGTGGATTATATTGAAATTGAGGTACGTTCCTTCGATGGTTTCAACTTATTTCTTCAATCACGATGCACTTCGCAATTTTTTTTTATAACATAATTTTTTTTTTCAATTCGCTTTTCTATTCAAGCATTATATACATCTCGACGCAATGCATTTCGCGCAAAAAATACGGCCTTTTTACGAATTTCAATAGGTAGCGATACTGTACACGTGAAATATATAAGAGATAAATAAAAATGAAATAACAAATTAAAAAAGCTTCAAGATTCAATGCTGTGATATAGAAAAACCATTTACTCTACTCTTCTTCTAGATTGAAAATGCCACTCGACTACAGTGAACGGAACCTCGGTATTAATGTACAAGGTTTATTGGTCTTCGTAGTGCAGTTCATTATGTGAAAATCTGGAAACATGAAAATTTCTGGAAAAGAGAAAGGACTCCAATTGACAGTTTGAAAACGAATTAATCTGACTTTGACTTTGAAAAAGTTTTTAGAAGTGGTTCTTTATAAGTATACCTATAAAGAAACAGTGTATCTATGAAATATATATTGAATGGAAGCTTGCAAAAATTGAAAATAATTGAATATGAAAAAATAAATTAAGGAACGGAAAAAATTTTAAATGAATAAATATTTTTGAAAAGTTGAAGAATGAACATTTTGAACAGAAACAAAACTTGAATTCACTACGTTTATTATCACAAAAATACTTTGAAAAATATAACATTGCGATTGCAATTTCGGTCACTAGACCATCATCGGGCAGACTGAGTTCAGAACTCAATCTGCCCGATTTTTTTTCTTTCCAACACATCCAAGACCTTATTTGCTCTACCAATTTTCATGCCAAATTTGAAGAACTTTCCACATTCTTTTTGAATTTCAAGGTGAAAGTGCCCTTTTGATTTCTAATATATAACGATACGTATATATAACATTCCGCAATAACCACAATTTCGTACAGTTTGATATTGAAAAGAAAGTGTATAATTGCAAAAAATATAAGACAATGAGCGTAAATTAAACAGCTATTTTCAATCAATTACAGCAATGGGTTTGAAACGAACTATTTAGATACTTTCACTCAAATATATATAAGAGTATATATATATATATATATATATATATATATATATATATATATATATATATATATATATATATATATATATATATATATATCTATTTCTTTTAGTGGGGATGCGGCAATTTGAGTAAAACACGTTAGTGTTCTCTTTTTTTATCCAAGCTTTCGAAATAATTTATTTCCTCCTCCGGGATCTACGCGCCAATTACAATAGATAATATTGATTCGGAAACAAGCAAGAAAGATACATACCAGAATTGAGGTTTTTTCGTGAAAGTTGTTATAATTATGGTCATCTCCCTCATGTTTTTTTAATTTTAATTTATTCGATTTTCCCTGAACAAGTGTTGAATGAAATTATTTATTTTCAATTTGATTTCTGGAATTATTCAACGTGGCTGTTGTTCGCCATTGTATTTTGAGTTTTCTGACTGACGTGTATGTCTAATTGACATATGACATCTGTCTGAAAATTTGAAAGTTTCTGTGGTTGTTCTTCCTTTTCCTTGCTCGTTTCCTCTATATTCTTGCAGTTCAATCTTTCTCAAGGCGAATGTTTTCATTGTCACAAAGAATTTAATACTTATATTTCCATGTTAATTATGTTCCAAAACAATATTTCAAAACTATCTGAAAGGGTCAATATGTCATTTGCCCCTATGGATTAAAATGCTGAATTTACTCTGCATGAATCACAGTTACAACTATAATTGTCAATTAAAATATCAAAATCAAAATACACATACTCAACCGAAATAGATTAACATGTTACTGAGAAACCTCCAATTGAATTTCTTTATTTAAATTAACATGACCCCATCACTGGCCTATAAGGCAACACACCACTTATTCCGGAGTTACCTCAGAAGAAAAACTCAACCAGTTTAAGGAGACCAACTCAATTGTTGAGTTGGTCTCCTTAAAAACTGTTTGAGTTTTTCTTCTGAGGTAACTCCGGAATAAGTGGTGTGTTGCCGTATAGGAAAAGGAAGAACAACCACAGAAACTTGTCATATGTCAATTAGACATACCCGTCAGTCAGAAAACTCAAAATACAATGGCGAACAACAGCCACGTTGAATAATTCCAGAAATCAAATTAGAAATAAATAATTTCATTCTACACTTGTTCAGGGAAAATCGAATAAATTAAAATTTAAAAAAACATGAGGGAGGTGACCATAATTATAACAACTTTCACGAAAAAACCTCAATTCTGGTATGTATCTTTCTTGCTTGTTTCCGAATCAATATTATCTATTCTAATTAGCTTGTAGATCCCGGAGGAGGAAACAAATTATTTTTTGCTTGGATAGAAAAAGAGTACACTTACGTGTTTTACTCAAATTGCCGCATCCCCACTAAAAGAAATAGATGTTTCCCACTTAGTTTCGGCAACTAACTAAATCCACTATATATATATATATATATATATATATATATATATATATATATATATATATATCACGTTATTTTAACATGTTTTCGGTTTTAAATGAGTTTTTGTTGTATATTCCTTGTAAATTGCAGGAACTAGAGTTCAAAGAAACTGTTTTATACATGTAATTTTGTTGTTTTTTATATATATAAGACGAACTGTTTCGGTGTAACATTCTTTGTCATTCTTTTTAAATTGTAGATGTCCTGAGGAAGACTCAATAAAGAGTCGAAACGTCGACTGAGACAAATTTGGTTGTTTAGATCATAACTCCTTGCCGAATACCCAGCTATAATAATATATTTTTATATATATATATATATATATATATATATATATATATATATATATATATATATGTATGTTAATATATATATATATATATATATATATATATATATAATTCGTTGGTATTTACTGACATTTTTATATTCAGGGTTTATTTCACTAGGTTAATGTCAACATTTAATAACTATTTGCATAAAACATTTACTATTCATTAAAATACACTATAGTTTACGCGTTTCGACTTCTAGTCATTTTCAAAACAATTTCTGGGCATTGTTTTGAAAATGACTAGAAGTCGAAACGCGTAAACTATAGTGTATTTTAATGAATAGTAAATGTTTTATGCAAATAGTTATTAAATGTTGACATTAACCTAGTGAAATAAACCCTGTATATATATATATATATATATATATATATATATATATATATATATATATATATATATATATATATATATATATATTATATATATATATATGTATGTAATATATATATATATATAATATATATATATATATATATATATATATATATATATATATATATATATATATATATATATATATATATATGATATATGATATATGATATATACGGATATAAAGAACTGAGTGAGTGATCTATTTAGGTGGATTCATGTGAGGGGTTGACGCAAATTGCCAAGTATTCTAAATATACATGACTTCTAAGTACTTATGTTGATTTGAAGATTCAAAACTCGCTCGATTTCCTACCGAATGATACTTTATGAATTTCTGAATTTTCTTGTTGATTTGATTTCTTGATTCACGCTTGAAAAATTAAATAATTTCTGAAAAATTCAAAATTTGGTGGTTTTAAGTGGTATTTTATCCCATAAAATACATACAATTGCAGTGTATGTAATTGTAGGAGCGCAGTCAGGTGCGGGAGTAGTTTTTCTATCCGTTTTAGACGATTTTTGAAAAAAAAACTCATGTCTGATATATAAATATAGAGAGTTAAAATTTGGTACGTGGATTGAGTTGATGTGGAGGAACGTTCTTTCGTTGGTTTCAAATTTTTTCCTCAACCTCGATGCACTGCGCAAATTTATTTTTAATGAAATAAATTTTTTTCTACTTTTTTTTCTTTATGCAGTAGGTTTTTAATGTAATAGGAACCGTTTTTCGATTCATATAAAATTCAAACTTCCAATATTTTGTCGAGTGCATGATACATAATGCAGAATATAAAAATCTTCTACCACAGCATAAATTAAATTTGTTAATGAAGAATAACTTTGTGGAATGAAAACTTGGATATAGAACAAAACTCTGCATTACTTCATCTCACATCGGTCAACCACTGAACTTAGTTATTAGTCAAGATATGAGTATTAGCAAAATTATAGTGCTTACTAGATAAAATATTTATGAAGGTCCAATTGATAGTTCAGATTGTAGTTTATTAGATATATTGTATCGTTGATAATTACGAGAAAGGTTTAGATTAAGTCAAAACGCTTATTACATGGAAGGTAAAATAAAAGGCAAATGTAAATTAAATGCTTCACCTACCTTTCTCTCTGCCTGCTTCATGAAATATTGTTCAAGTTACGAACTTGTTGACATTTAGAAAAATGTAAAGTTAATTGAGATGTCTTAATATTTATGCACTCATTCGGTCTCTACAATTTACCTCATTAAATATTTTTTCGGTTGGTATTCATTCTATGATGTACTTTCACCGATAATTTGTCAAATCCAATATCTATGGTAACACATTTCTTAGTTGAATTTTCCGCAAAAATGATTTACTAATGGACTATTACAATGTATCGAAAGTAAACAGTGATTGGCAGGTGTGCTTTAAAATTAGTTCAAAGTCTATATATATACATATATATATATATATATATATATATATATATATATATATATATATATATATATATATATATATATATATATATATATATATATATATATATAGAATCCCCAGTACATTTTGGCATCTCCAGTAGTTCCTTTAAAGTCGTAATTCCACTGGGGTATCATTAGGTTTGCTACACGTCGTCTAGTGTTTCCTATATGTAGATGTGCGACTATGCCGCACAAATTTAAAAAATTACGAACGACCAACTTGTCGCTCACTGACGCATGTGCTTTTGAGGATATGTTTGTGGCATGGATCTATACTACATATCAATTCAATAGAGGCAACTTCACTTTGCGGCATCATGTCTTTAAAAAAGGATGTGGCTGCTGCATATTAGGTAATAGCTTTGAATAGAAAAAAGGAAAGAAAATGGCTAAGGAGGTGGAGGAGTCAATTATATGTTGGTGGTCAAAAATCTCAGAAAGAGTTATAGAAAAAAGTGATTGCCGACGATAAAGCTCTGCTTCAAAATTTTACTCGAATGAGCCGAGAAGGTTTTGAATAAGTATTAAGGAAGATCTCACAGATTCTAAGAAAACCTGATATCATTTTTTTTGAAGCAATACCACCTCGAGTTAAGTTATTAGTAACATTAAGATATTTGGCTACCGGCGGTAGCTATCCTTCACTTATGTATATCGCACCCTCAGTAATATAAGGGCTCAAGTCAAAATTTTTGTAAAGTGTGATTTTAAATGATACGGGCACAAGATGGAATCATCTACCGGTTAGCACTGACAGAGCGAGAAAAATGTCAATCATGACTCGGTAACTGCATTTGTGCCTCTCTCACACTCTCCCCTCGCGTCTACCATTCTTACAGCTACAAGGTCACAATCAGTAACGTGCCCATACTTGTCGAAGGCAGATCGTTCAAGCTTTGTGCAATTCGTATTTGTGCCCTTCTATGAGAAAAAAACAGGAGAGTTCTGTTCTGAACATTTTGTGTTATATGGAATAATTTGTAGTTGCACCGTTATATTATACAAAATGTTGTAAATTTTTGGGTGTAATTCATAATAGATCTCTATATTGCTGAAAAGAAACGATGTTAAAAGGAATTATATCTTATTGGTTATTATTAGACCCTTAATCACATGAAATATCCAAAAAAAATGAAATTCATTCAAATTCAATTCTATTTTCATGGCTATTTATAGTGTAGTTATCAGTGAACGAATCAGCAGAATTTCACATTTATAACACAAATAATAAGCATTTTATACGAAAAATAAGCTGAAATGTAGGAAACCTGAATCTTTAAACGCGATTTCCCACAAAACTTCTATTTCGTATTATGCCCTTGTATCACTAAGGGTGCGATATGTTCCGGATATATGGTATTTTATTATTCTATATTTCTGGAGAATTATGATAATCGTCGATAAACAAAGTAGTTTCCTTAATATTCCACTACATGCAGAAAACAAGCCGCACCGACCAGATGACTATCGGATAAACTTGTCAAGAACTGACGCATGTGTTTGGGCAACACCGGTCAACATGTGGCATGCGTCATTGTCGCATGCTGCATGTTGCTTTATGTTGCTCCAATTGAAAGACTGAGTGTAGCATGCGTCATTATCGCTTGCTACATGATGCTCCAGTGGAATTGCGCCTTAAGAATTGGTGTCTAGGGTTGTTCTTGAAACAGTTTATAATTTTGTTATCTACAAACTTTGGGTAAGTGATTGGAGTGGAAGATACGTTAGCGAAAAATAGTCGAATCAGTAGCAAAAGTAATGTGGAAATCAATCTTCTATAGCATTTTGGAGAGTGTATGGAGCTACTGGGTTGTGAAGGATTCTTGTACCTTCAATCTCTCTCCAAATTGACTAAGAGGGTTGGAATATTGTACGATGTTAATGTTAAGAAAGTACCTTTTGGTGGTATAAATTTTTTTCTAACCGCCGCCCTTTTTCTGCGAAAATTTCATCTTTGTTTATCGTTTTGTGCACCTCCACACAGTTTTGTGATTGAAGTTTGGTACATGACTTAATTTGATATTAGGAAAGTATCTGTTATCTGAGGCTCAATCTGTTTTAGCAACGAACGCTATATTAATTTGGAGAATAATTTATGATTTTCGTCAGTTTTAAGGAAATGTTCATCTCCAACTTGACTTGAAGGGAAAATTAGGGGGTTGGGAATTTGTTTGTTAGGAAGAAAAAAATGAAAGATAAATACGGCCTCAGTAACGAAGCTGTGCTGCCCACGTGTTTTTCATTTCACAAACATTCGTTTACGAAAATTATATTATCCGAGAAATTCAAACGAAAAAACTTTTTCCACCTGAGATATATTCTACACAGTTTGATTAATAGTTCATTTAACTCTTACTCAAGATATTCATTACTTTCGTCGTAGTCAGGTGGAGTTGTAAATATATGGAAACAAATTGCTTCATTTGCCTCTCTCTACGTAAGTATGAAATAAAAATGCGGAAACTTTCAAGAAGAGGAACTTAAATCTCGAAAAAATGAAAAAATCAACCGAGTACGTTTTCCGTACTGCTATATGGAAGTTCATATATTATGCAAATATAAATATGAGAATGAATTATATTCCTTCTAGGTTCGAACCAAGATCGTTCGAGTTTGGGCCTGGGGCAAAAAAGTAATTATTGTTGCTTGTTTCGAGTTATATACGTATTTTCGGAATGCGAAGCGATTTGTTATAGTTTGGCACTGAAAAGTAACCTGACTATTAATGATAACATCTTCATGTATAAGAGCAACTACTATATATTTTCATTGAAATATTTTAAGATGATAAAAATGAAAAAGTTTATGTTACCAGAACTTTAATCTTTAAATTTTTCTTCAATCATTTCAGATTATTCTCTAAGAAGAACCTTTCCTTGAAAATGTTTGATGAATACTGAATACTAATTCCATGGAAAGAAAACTTCGACAATTATTGATATTCTGGATGGCTGATTCCGTTTAGTTTTTAGTTTCTCATTATTATGCTGAGTTTGATCTGTCTTAATAAAAACTGTGTCACTTGGCGTCGATACTTGGAACTACTAAATAGATTTCAGTAATTATATTGAGGAGAATGTTGTTGGAAATTTCCGATTCCAGTTTATTAGACCTCGAAATGCTACGATATGACACTAATGTAGTTGCTTGAATGTGTAAGAATTTTCCGTTGTAACTTCTCCAAGCAATGGAAACAATATTTTTCAATTGGAAAATCTGAGCGCAAGACTACAGTGTATTTTCCTTTCACCTGAGCTGATAGATCTCATATGTCATAAGAGAAAATGACGACTTATTGCTTAGAGAACTCTCAACTATAATGACAAATTAATAGCGAAAAATAACTTCTCTCCCTGCAAATTTCAAGATCATTGTAGCAAATAATGGGAAATGTATATATTTTCTCTTTGGAGGTGAACTACTTAGTATTTTGGAAAGTCACCTATATACTA
The DNA here is from genome assembly GCA_030704885.1 of Cynegetis impunctata. Classification (NCBI taxonomy): domain Eukaryota; kingdom Metazoa; phylum Arthropoda; class Insecta; order Coleoptera; family Coccinellidae; genus Cynegetis; species Cynegetis impunctata. The sequence continues at coordinate 509,075 of JARQZK010004368.1, forward strand.
AAAACCAGATTGACCGACACACTGCCTCTTGTGACAGAATAGAAGAAATCATAAAGTGATGAATGGCAGAGCTATGTATTTGTCAATAAACATCAGAGTTGCTTTATTAAATCTTGAAAATGTTTAACCGAAATCTAATCTGCAAGAAGACTCACTACGAAGACATAATGAACATTCAAGCTCACCATAAAGAATATATCAAAAAATATGTTAGTGAAGATTCCACACATAATGAATGGCAACCTAATATTGAATCATTTTTGTGATACCTGAAATGATACAAAGTAGAAAAGAAGCTTATAATCTCAAAAACTACAACTATTAAGCCTTCTCAGCCCTCTATCCAAGTTATTTGAACGTGTTACATTAGATAGACTACTCGAAGTCATCAACCATGGACAGATGATTTCCATTTAACAGTTCTGCGTTACAAAATGTACTTCAACAGAATAACAAAAATAACCTGATTAATTCTGCAATGGAAACTAAGAATACTATGGCGAACCTTTTCTCGGATCTAACGAAGTTGTTTGACATAAGAGCTTGCTTCTTAAGATGTTCTGGATAGGAATGTCTATCGCATTTTTCGAATAATATTGTTTTTACTTCAGAAACAGTAAAATTCTTTTTCAGATGAACGAATCAAAGATAATTGTAAGATAATGAGAGCAGGACTACTACAAGGCTCTATGTCGGGACTTGTAAACAAGTGAGATCTAAAGAACAGACAGTCTCAGTATGAATAAAATTATTAACAATGCCATGTAGAGGCCAGCCCACATATACGTAATTGAAGCAAGAGATTAAAATCATAAGACCAACTGAAACAATACATAAACTCTATAATGGAGGTCCATCAGCCAAAACTAGAGTTACTACCACAATATCACTTGGTGAAATACATTCAGGCCAGAATATCTAAAGTTCACATGTGCAACTTGCGATAGTTTACAATGGTTGAGGGATATGCTCACAATGATCCTGAAGACTGAATTTTGTGTCCTTTATTTTATTACTTGTTGTAATTTTTCCTTTTTTCTTAATAGACTTTGAGGTGGCATCTATGTTGTAGTAAGCTTTTTTGTTTTTGTTTCTTGAAGCTTTTATTTTATCATGATACTGTTTTTGTTATATTGGTGTATTCCACAAAAGGTGGTGTACTTATAAAACTGAGTTTGCAGTAATTTTTTTCATTTTATTATCTTCACATTTTTATCGATTGATAACGCAAATTTCACATAACTGTATTTACGTGATAATTTTAGAGTTTGCCAGGCAGGTTAGGCAGAATCGCCACTTCGCATGGACATACGGACAATATTCAACCCCATCTCACAACTCCACGATAACAAAGCTAGATGAACGATTATGATTTTCTCATTGAATATCCAAACTTCACTTGGCTCACATATCCAACAAAGAACATCACGCCATTAGTTCATATAGTATCATTTTAAATAATAGCCAATTTTTATAAAAAATAATCTCTAGAATTATTTTCTTCATTTTTCTTCGCTAAAAACGAGTCTTCACTCAAATCAACATTTGACAAAAAATATCATATCATCTAAAGATCGTTCAAAAACATTCCACATAAACCTTTCGAATACATTCTTATTGTATACGAGACCTGAACAATTCAGATTTCTGAACATATGAAGTCACGTTATGATGCCAGAAAAAACCAATAATACTCTACATAAATAGCGGTAACATCAACAAATTCAATAGGCTCTTTAAACTAAATTCTCAGCGAAGAGCAAAAAAATGTTTTGATACATGTGTACAATACAAAACACGAAACTGGAACATATTTTCTCATTTACAGAAATATGACACAATAACGAATAAATTATACGATGAATAAGAGTAATATTATACTTTAATCCTCAAACCCGTGAAAAAGTTAATCTCTTTCTCGTCTCGCTTCAACACATTTATACGGATTAATTCAAGCAAGACGTAGATGGCAATGTATTATGGTTTTCTGTGTATGTTACACCTGATTTGAAATGTCGATTATATCTTATCGTACTATGAACAGTACCGGAAGTTGAATAAAGAAAGATTGTCCACTCATGCATTTACCATTGATGATGCAGTCATGAATTTCGTCTATACAGTTCAATGAGCAGATTACTAGAAATCCTTCGTGTTTTTTGTGGAAACTTATGGATCTCCGCGTGATATAATTTCTTTGTCTGCGAAAGCGTTCCAACGATGAATTTAAAGGTGTTTTTTTATGCCAGTGATTTTTCGAAAGCAGAAAAAATTTCACCGTATTTTATACGACAGATAATTTCAAACCGATTCTAATTTATGGAAAAAACTTGTTACACATTATCTGCACTTAATTTTGATGTTCAATCTTCTCGCTGATTTGAAAAACAGTCAGATTGAATAGTTTGAAAATAATACCTAATGGTTGTCTATGGAATACATTTCATTCTTTTATTAATTCATGTTTTGTTAACACAATCACTACGTAAGACATTCTGCAATACTATTGGTAGAATTCCAAAAGGAATTTATGCAGACAGTTTCAGCTTGAACTTGTGCGGGTATCGTTTTCAGTAGAAGGCAGAAATTCTTAACCGACCTTCAGGATCATCTTGTGCTTTCGAACAGATAAGCCTGTTTCTACTTCGGACTCTCCGAATAAAAAACCTTTCATATTCAGTGTTAGAGAAGGAGAGTTCATATTTTGTCGTTGACTGTCGAAAGTCCAGCTAATGTTATAATTACCAGTGGATATATCTTGGTAAGAAATTTCTAAGGATGGACCTCAGTTGAAGGTCTGACCTTTTTCTGGAGATGCCACAAAATGGCCCATTTTTTGTTACGCACGATTTGTTCCCTCTCTAGCAAAATTATACTTTATCATGAAGTTTTTTGTATATGTACAAAAATTAGTAGGCTTGGCCAGCAGGTCAATTGAGTCGCCTATATGGTCCAAAAACCTGCTGTCATCGGTAGGTACTTTCCAGGATAATAGTGTACACTTTATCAGGGCACAACACAGAGACATTAAATCTGGCTATGTAGGTTCCTCATAAATGTTTCGCTATGATGCCTACCTAAAGTCGCTCCATCTTGGTCAAACAGACCGTTGAAAAAAATTAGTCGTTTTGATCTAATTTCTCCCATATACAAATCTATTTTCTAGAGACTAAGAGAGATTGTGTGTAAGCCAAATGGTACGATGGGTTATCACTCGTTTGAGATGTCAAGAGGTACAGTCTCGCTGTGAGTTATGCTCACATATAGTGGCCTTATCTGGGTCGAGCGAACCTGAATACCTGGAAGTTTTCACATCAGCCTTATGAAGTATTCAATAGTATGATTTAAGTACACATAGGTAGTATTTGCAAAAAATTAATACCTAAGAGAATCACACTAATTTAGTGTAAACCACCCTACAATAAGTATTTTGTTTCTAGTTGAACTGGATTTATGCATTACATAAAGTGAACAAGAAAAATTCTTTAATAATTTAAAAAATTATCAAACAACATTCCAAGGAAGCTGGTTATACGTATTCTGCAACGCAAAATCTGCATTCACAATCGAATGGTGTATTATAGAAATTGTCAAGTAACCCCGACTCAAAATCTGCATACAGCTGTTTCGATCTTATTAGATCTCATCAGTGCAGCTTATTTGACTCGGAGTGAATTAACAAACTTCTAATTGTTCCCCAATACAAATCGTGGTCAGTAACACTATCTGGATAACAATCCAGAGCGCCATCCCACCAAAAATATTGGAAAACAACAATTCATCGCTTAAACTGAAAATGCAGAAATTCGTCGCTTAAACACGTACCTCCTGATATGAAGATATCTACTCTACAACAGTGGTGTATATGATTCCAAGGCACACTAACATAGTGATTTGAAACCTTTGGTTCGATTGTGATTGCAGATTTTGCGTTGCGGAATACGTGTAACCAGTTTCCTTGGGAAGTTGTTTGATAATTTTTTTAAAATTATTAAAGAATTTTTCTTGCTCACTTTATGTAATGTATGAAATTGACCATGGTTGACAAGTATGTTTTTCATGATTTGAACTGGATTTACATTAAGTAACTGCCCCAAAATAGTACTTTTCATTGTTGTTATGTATCAAGAAATCATTATGAAAATTTTGAAGGTAGGAGATAGTATGTGTTTGCGTGCCCAAGTTGAATTTTTTATTTTCAAGAAATCTAATATTTATGAATAAATAGGTTGATTAGATACGCACTCAATAAATTAGGTTCCTGAATATAAATCTTCTTTTTCTCAGTTTTTTCAATAAATTCATAATATCTTAAAAAAGTTATTGATGGTATGTATAAAATGAATAATCAAAACAAGATGTTTTGACCATGCTACTATTACCGGATCAGTTTCGTGTTTTACCAGTAGCTGAAAACTTGTTCGAGAATATACCAACCGATCGAATTCCACGTTCTCCCTATCTACAAACCATCTTGGAAAAATTCTTTTGCATAAAAAGCGAATGGAAAAAACTGCTGAAAACGAATTGGCGTGCCGCAAAAATCTCGGCCGCAACCGACTAGTCCAGGAAAGTGAGATATGTTCGAGTCTGATAGTAAATTTGGGCGTTTATCAGAGTTCGCGTGAATGCAAATTGTTTAACATGCAAATCCATCCGTTTGGCCGTTTTGGATCTTCGCGGAGCCGTCTTTCTGCCTTGCAGTTAGAGATTTATAACACTGCACCAATTTCGTCTCGTCGGAAGGCATAGAATATAGTTCGTAGTGACACTTTGTGTGAAATAGTTTTAGAACTATATTTACTTCTCTGAAAACTGTATATACAGTAGCGGATCTGAAGGGGAATAGGGGATCACCAGGCAGATTAAAAAGATACTGGATAAATCGGATGTTTTCTTCAGTAGTATGTAACCACCTTCTTCGCATGCATGAAAAGGTTACTTGGTACCTACTGTAACGGCAATATTTGAAAATTGAAGAATCAGTCACAAATCACACCAATAAGTAATATCAAAACTTTTGAATCATATTTGAAGGCTTATTGTTTGGTTTATTCAGCGCCTTGTGTTGTGCGGAGTTTTGTACTTCTGGTTGCACTGTTTTATTTGAAGAGAACTGATACTCTCATTAGTTATAGTACTTTTAATTTAATTAATTGGCATTTACTTGGTGAAAGTTCATATTCATAACTTCATAAAGAAACAGAAAACTAACGTTTCACAGGTTTAAATAAAATTCTAGTACTAAATGATGGTATTACAAAACAATCTAATTATACGAAAAATTGAACACAGGGTGGCTCTCAGAGAAACTAAATAACAATAAGCAATTCATTCAGAGCTATTGGTAGGTACATTGAACAGATTAAGAAGAGGAGAAGGGTTTACTTCAATCTGGTCGTTAATTAGGTTTCCGGAATTTTTATATTTATTGATGTATAGGGATTCCCAACAGTTGATTTTGTGGAGAATATATTCTGTTATATATTATAATTGTGATTAAAGGTATGGTTTTCTTGAATAAGATGACACGCATAATTAGAGTCTGTTTTCTGCTTAATATAGCTACGTTGGTATTCGTGTATTCGAGTTTTGAAATTTATAATTGTACGTCCTATATAGAATTTTTCACAATCGTAATAGTTGAGTCTATAAATACCCGTACGTTCATCTCTATGGATTTTTGATCTGTTGTTTTTAATGAATTTTCCAATGCTATTGTTGGTTTTATATGAAACTTTGAAATTTTGTTTACGAAGAAACAATTTCAGGTTTTCGGAAGGTTTGCCCAATCATGTTAAACTGTTATAGACTGTATTTTTCTCGGATATACGTGGGTAAACTTCTGAAATTTCCATTCTGAATTGTCAGAGGAAAAAATACAAAATGACAATTTCAGAAGTTTACCCACATACATCCGAGAAAACTACAGTCTACAATAGTTTAAAATGCTTGGGAAAACCTTCCGAAAACCTGAAATTGTTTCTTATATACATCAATAAATATAAAAATTCAGGAAACCTAGTTAACGAGCAGAGTGAAATAAACCCTTCTCTTCTTCTTAATCTGTAGAATGTACCTACCAATAGCTCTGAATGAATTGCTTATTATTATTTAGTTTCTCTAAGAATCCCCCTGTGTTATGTTCAACTTTTCGTATAAATAGATTGTTTTGTAATACCATAATTTAGTACGAGATAAAGTCAATGTTATGACGAAACGCGTTTACTCATCATCAAATACTAAATGAGGGGAACCACTAAAATCTCAGAACGCATACAAACACCCAAGAACACGGTGGGAATCGAACCCACCAACTCCGTCAACGAAGACGGCATAGCGTTACCTATACCGCTCAGCCACGGAGCCTCCCATTAAATTTTATTTAAACCTGTGAAAAGTTAGTTTTTCGTTTCTTTATTAAGTTACAGTTATAGTACTCTTTGCAACAGTTTCTGGTTTTCTGTGAGAAATCTTTGTTTCAGAAGATTGCACTTTTAGAAAACCATGGCTTCACATTCAAAGATGATACGACAGGATGTCTCTTCTTCCTCCATACACCTCTGGCATATTGGATCTGTTCCATATATGATGATGGTTGACATAATTATGTTGACTCAAGGTGCAGTGACTTGCTTATAGTCCCATCACTTGTCTTATCTGAATCCTATTAAGCTTTAGAATGTCATTGGACAGCGGCTCTAATGGTTCCTTGACTATGAGTTGAGTATGTTTTTGACTTGGAACAGGTTACACTATTCTGGCTAGTCTGCTGTTTTCTATGAATCAATAAAATTTGTTTTATGTGATATTGAAAACACATTTTTGAGTAGTAACAGAGACGATTAAAGCTCTTGAAGCTGTTACCAATAAGGAAATTTCCTAGAATTGTTGAAGTTCATAGTTGACGATGTTTATTGAGTACCATCATCTCTGATAAAAGTCTATGGTAAGAACGTGCAGTAAAGTAACAGTTGAGTGACATAAAATAGAATTAAAGTTATTGACTATGACGGAAGTTAAAACAATTGATATTGAGCAGTAACTATTTGCATAAGATTTAGCTAAACACCGTGGACAGTCAAAGTTTGCAATCCTGAATATTTCAGATTTGAATATATTGCTACTGTAAAAACAAACTACAGTCAAAACTTGGCTGCTAGTAAAGCGTGTTCTGTTGCAAGGATTAGGAATTTAATTAGTGTAAAATTTTTATTGGCAATCTTTTTTCATTATTGTGTTGCAAAATTCGAAATATTGGAATACGAATGATTATCTAAAACTAGGAGAATATTTTTCAGAGATATTGTGTGAAATAACGTGGGTAGAAAGTATGAGGGCGTATTGATATTAATGGATCAATATATGTAATCAAACAACCAAGTTAGCGAGAGAAGTTCATAGGTAGAGTTATTTAGAAGCCCTAGAAAGAGTGATCGAAGTCAGAGACGGTGCCGTCGAGATTATTATCAGATGACAGTATATATTACATTTCTAAATTTCATCATCGATGAACTGAATATAAGATTTCCGAGAAAAAAAGTGAAATATGCTGGCAAGCTGCAAAATTACTATGCTATTCCTCAATGAAAGGTAATCTATAAATTCAGAAAGATATGTTATGTAGAAGTGAAATCCTTCACAAAATATGCCAAAAAATCCATCGAAAGCTTACAAACTTTCCGAATTAACCATCATTCTCTGCTGAATGCCATTAGTTATTTATGTACCAAGTGTGTTATATAGATCCTAACGCCCGGCCTGTTGCCTGAATGGCGTTAGGATCTAGGACGTGGTGCATACAAGATTTTATTTTTCACGAAAAAATTATTTTATTATAATGAAAAATCGATTTTAAAATCGGTTCATTACTCCTATACTTTCCATTTCCTTCTCCTTCTCATAGTAGGCATGTCATTTGTTGATATTTTGACGTTTGTGAATATTTTTGTCATTATATTTAGTGAATTTCATTGCTGCTTTCTTTGTGTTGTCTTATAGAAATAATGGAAATGAAAATGATTTTACCCAAGAATATCATAGAAAATTCAGCCAAAGCTGAGAATAATTAATTGCCGGATAAATTCGGAGTCGTATACGACAAGCATTATGAAGTATTTAATCAATGGAAGTTGCTTCAGTTGTCCTCGTACAATGAACGGGCGTTATGATCCATAATGCCCGCTTATAACGCCCTAGGGCATAATTTGTGTATTTATAGCAACCGTATCTGAGGTAAAATCAACAAATAATATATAAGTGAAAATTAAAAAAAATACATGGTGTTTTGCATTTTTGTGCTTCCACCTTATGTCAAACAACATGTTACTGAAAAATTATTCATGAGAACAATCATGAAAATTATCTTTGCAGATTTGGTCATACTCTTCGAATGAAAATTTCCAAATAATCCTAATGGAATTGGAAACTCGAGTCTTTTGGTACGGTATTTTACTGAACCTAGTTCGTGGTGCACTCATAATCTATGCACTCTGAAGATTTTTTAAAATTAATGAAGAGAAATACTAGAAACTACATTCATAAATTCTTACACTCATTGATTTCAACGATGATGAATATATGAGAATATGTGAAAATTCATTAATTTGTATCGAAATGTAATTGAGAACGAGCAGATATTACTAATTTTTTTTTGAATATCATTTGCGTTAATATTTAACCTTCTTGATTTGTTGTATTTCTTTTTAGATCATGTGTAGTAGGTATATAACAACGAATATATAATTTGTATTTTGCTACTATTCCTAATCATTCACCTTCACTGAACTATGTATATTTATGAATTATTCTTTTTTCCGCAAACGTCAACAAATGAAGACTTTTTTAACCTCAGTTCTCAATGTTGAAGTTTGATTTCACAAACGTCCTTTTGTTTTTACTTTTTTGTCCTGCCGTGAGCGTACAAAAAAGTACACTGTTTTGTACTCTGACGTCAATATCAAGAACGTCGGGCGGCGTACCTACAGTTGGGTTCCGAATCCAACATAATGTAATCTGTAAGAAAAATGTTATAGTCTGTCCAGCGACCGTTGGCGTGTACGTCACCAATTGTATATGACGTCGATCGTGAACACTGTTGCCAGACGTAATAAATAATCTTAAATCTAAATAGCTAACCCAATTTTCAACAGAATGAGATATCTTGCATGTTTGACATGGCGGGGATTTTTAGCGGTAAATTCAAATTGACCATTATTCCCTACCAGAACTGTCTATCTATATGGAATCCATATTCATCGATCGATAAATCAAACTTAATTAAAAAATCTTCTAGGTTACTCGGCGACTGTCAAACGTGAAATGCCGATTACCGGCGCGTTGATCGAGAGGGTCTGACAACATTGCAAATTTTTCAATTAGAGGACAACTTAACAAACTTATTTTCATTACTCGGAATGTTAGTTTTACTTGAGAAATAAATACGATTTGATATGTTAAGAACAGAATATTTGTCGTAATGGATGATCCAGTCACTATCATCATATAACTACTTTTGCAGAAAATTACTTACGACAGATATGAATTTTGACCATTTCGAATTTTATTTATTTGGGTAGGCAGCCTTGCGTCGTTATTTGCGCATGACTATGACGTACACGCCAACTTAGACTGGACAGACTATATATATTTTAATACAACAAGTCATTTCTTAATACTCGGGTACTTAACAAAAACGCACAGTCCTACAATGCGTAGATAAGTGACTTTAAATGTTTCTGAAAATTATTTTGGTGAATGGTCAAATTTGTGTTGCCTTGACATCTACAAAACCAGTAAGCAAAGCAATCTAGGTTTACGTTTCTTCGCATTTAATCCTTTTTAAAGATATCATCTTAATTTTATCATTTGAACACCGTTTGCGGAAAAAAAACGCATGTCTTATTCGGAGAAAAGCACTTTTTGTGGCTCGACTAAAATTGTCGGCCTCACTGCGTTCAGCCGACAAACATTTAGTCTCGCCACAAAAAGTATCACTTTTACTCCTAATAAAACAGTATACTATTTTCAATCAGTAACTTACCTATTTAAACAAATAAAATTTTAACGTAAATGGAGAGAATTCATTCAAGAAGTTTTGCTCTTGGGAAAGTTATTGATAACTTTCGAAACATGCATGTTCGATGTTATTCAACAGAGTCAATTCGATGTGAAAAGTAGAAAAGACCTGTTTTCTGTACATGCCTCAGAAAGGGAAACGTTTTCTGAAACCGCGACGAGTATTAGTGACACAGAAAATAATAATGAGCCTAATATCAATCACTGCCAATGATTGACCGCATATTCATTATCATAACGTATTTTTCATTAGGACAATGTCCAAAATTTATTGATAATAATGAATTGCTGTGATTGATCAATCAACGATTTTGTTGTTATAATGAAATCTTGGTCATTATGATAATGTAATTAAATCATGAATCTAATGAAAATAGTCATCATCATAATGTTATTTACATCAGAGCAATGGGAAAAATACATCAAGTTAATGACCACATAGTGATTAATACTATGTACCTTTAATCATCACGACACATTGTCATAATCCCTCTTTTAATAAAGCTATGTTCAATAGGCATAACATTAATGATTGAAAACATTAACCTATGTATAGTTCATCATAGCAATGCACTGCATTCATCACCTAATGTATTAAGTCATTCGGTCAATGTCCGAGAGCATTGGGACAATGCTTAAAGAATCATCGATTGATGAATTTCTGGCTGCACCCCCACCGTCTCAACGTAAATATGCCAAATTTCCGCCTAATTCGCTATACGAGTATCTATCTAACGCTAACAGCCAAACGGTGAAGTGTTATTTGTGTATGAGTAAATTTTTGTGGAAGCAGTTTCTTTTGAAGGTGGTAAGTTCAGTAACTGTATTTTTTAAATCTTGTTAGTTTTTTATAACATTTGAATAAAAGTTACGAAAATATTTTTTGCCAGAATACAATCTCAAAAAAATAAGTAGTTACACTGAACAGTTTCAAGCACTTATAGTAAAAATATATAAATATATAGCATTTTGAACAATTTTTATATTATTTCGCGAACTACTATGAATTTTGCTATAAGAAATAGATATGCTCAATAATGGAACTTGCTCATACATTGTTTTGCTAAATACCCCTGTAAATTTAGTAAATTACTGAAAAGAAAATTGTATTTACAAAAAATCTACTATTCACTAAAATTTGACGGTCTACACTCTTTCAACATCATCTTGAAAAATAATCATTTATAGCAGGTTGTGACGATACTTGTAAGTGTGATCTGGATCTGAAGTAGACCCCAAAATATTCTAAGCACCTTCATATTAATTCAGTATTTACTTTTCCTCAATACAAATCATGGTCGGACAACTATCTGTATAACAACCCAGAGCGCCCTCCACCAAAGATATTGGAAACCAACAATTCACCGCTGAGATCGAAAATGCAGAAACCCGTCGCTAGAATACAAACTTTCTGACATAAGATGTCTACTTTGCAACTGTGGCGTAGGTATGTTTTTTTTTAAATTATTGAAGAATTTTCCTTGTTCATTTTATGTAATATATTAAATTGTCCATGGTCAACAAGTATATTTTTCATGATTTTTAATTTTATCTTGTATAATTTCATGTATTACCTATTACATTCAATAGGTATAATATAGCTATAGTTGCAACTAACTATTATAACTTTACTTCTAGATCGATATGGACTCAACCATGAAGAACGAAAATGATAATTTTTTTCTCAAAAACTGTGAAAAATTATTGCATTTCTGTTCAATGGCAATGTCAAAGACAAGGCGATTGAGTATTTACTAGGCCCATTGGAAATCGAAAATATAGAGGAAAGTAAGTATCTGCTTGTGTAGATTGTGTATTTCAGTGAATGGTGTTCACCCCGTGATGCTAATGTTAGTAGTTCAAAAAGAGCTTGATATTATTATTCTATGTCAGGGTTGAAAGAGAACACTTTTTTCATTTGTTATGAAATCAAATGACAGCTTGATAATAATTTGATACATATTTCGTGAACATCATTTAAAGTTCATAGCATACTCATTTCATTAAAAAGTCCCAATGAAAAAGAAAATCAGTTTTCTAAAATCTGGAATTCACCTTTTTCATTTTTGACCATAATATATTTTTATTTCTAGATGGGCGAGATGAAGCAGCCACCAACAAAGTTGTAAAGAACGATATTACTGGAAAAATGCATACCAAAAAATTTTCACTTACAGCACTCATTTTTATATCTTGCAAAAACACCACAAGAAATTGAAGAATGGATATACATTTTGAATTCGCAGAAAACTTCAATTCAATCTGTTGTGTTCGCAATTGGCGAAGATATAACAAAAATTCAAGGAGAGTTATATACATACTTCGATGGAATTAGATATAAGTTTTTCAATGTTATAAGAGCTGTAAATAGTTGTTTAAATATTATTTATGTTTCCAATTTAAGTTTTTCTCCAGAAAGTATTATGTTTTTGTCGTTTATTGAATACTTTTTTTTAAACCTCGCGCTAATCCAGGAATTGTATACAGTAAAACACATATCTTATGTCAATATTTGAAAAATAGATTGTATTATTCCAATTCAATGAATCTTTTGTGTCTGTTTGTAGTTATCTTTGCAACGTACTCGTTCGACAGTGCCATCATAATTGCTTGGAGCATTAGCAATAATATATAGACATTTTTTACCTATTGGCAATTATAAACCTGTCACTATATACATATAATATATTTATATATATATATATACATATATTATATATATATATATATATATATATATATATATATATATTTATATATATTATATATATATATATATATATATATATATATATATATATATATATTATATATATATATATATATATATATTATATATATATATATATATATATATATATATATATATATATATATATATAAGTCTTAGTCTATTTATTTATTGAAAACAAAAGGTGCAACCAGTAGGCTCAGATTGATGTATTTTTACATTATATTAACGTCTTCGAACATTGAACGATGTTCGAAAGTCATTGTGCGCATGGCTTAGAATCAATGTATCGCTGATTGAGTCAATGTCCTGGATTCCTTGATTCAATGACTGCAGGTGATCGGTTGATGTACAGAAAACATTAATATCATGCTGGATGTTGATTGACTGATACACAAAGGTCATTAGTAGAATGTACTTTGTTTTGAAATCCAGGTGATGAAATCAATGCCTCTCGGGGATTGATATAATCACTTGAACATCAAGCAATCAATAATAATACATTGAATCAATGAACTTGAGCATCGGTTGAAAATTGATGTCCGAATACATTATCTCAATGGTTTTATTCATTATATTCACGTACGTTTTTCGTTCTGTGCAAAAAGTATCACTTTTACTCCTAATAAAACAGTATACTATTTTCAATCAGTAACTTACCTATTTAAACAAATAAAATTTTAACGTAAATGGAGGGAATTCATTCAAGAAGTTTTGCTCTTGGGAAAGTTATTGATAACTTTCGAAACATGCATGTTCGATGTTATTCAACAGAGTCAATTCGATGTGAAAAGTAGAAAAGACCTGTTTTCTGTACATGCCTCAGAAAGGGAAACGTTTTCTGAAACCGCGACGAGTATTAGTGATCAAAAAGTATCACTTTTACTCCTAATAAAACAGTATACTATTTTCAATCAGTAACTTACCTATTTAAACAAATAAAATTTTAACGTAAATGGAGGGAATTCATTCAAGAAGTTTTGCTCTTGGGAAAGTTATTGATAACTTTCGAAACATGCATGTTCGATGTTATTCAACAGAGTCAATTCGATGTGAAAAGTAGAAAAGACCTGTTTTCTGTACATGCCTCAGAAAGGGAAACGTTTTCTGAAACCGCGACGAGTATTAGTGAGAAAAACAACTCGAAACAACCACAGACAAGGCAAATAACATAGATCTTTCGGCGGACATAATTCAGCAAACCCTCTTTACTTCACCCGTGTTACGATATACATTGCAAGCCACATACGTTGCCAGTGGCGTAGGTAAATACCATGGACGTTCATGTTACGTAATTATCATCGAATAGTTTTTGATGCAGACAAATAACAAATCATGTGATCTAAAACTGTGTACGATCTATATTTTGAATATGAAATAATTTATCATCATTCTAAATTGCTGCAGAGAATTCCAGTTTTTAGTAAGATTTGAGATATTTTAATAAGGAGTTAACCTTTTTCGAATTTGAGAAGATAAGATAAATTATCAGTTGGGAATATTTTTCGAAGTTGAGTTCTTGTTCACAATAACCTTAATTTTAGGTACTTATATGGATTTATTATTCTTCGATAATATATGGAATAATCAGTTGATGAAGTAACAATCTATATTAGTATTGATTTCTGAAACATGTTTTCAATTCAATCTATTTATCAAATTATGGTCTTTGGTTAGGTTTTTCATTTTGACTCCATATTTATTGCCTCTTTTCTTAATTTTGCTACATAAAATTTTTCTGAATTTTATAGTTATAAATTGCTCATTATATTTTGATATGCGTTTAAATGATAAGAAGTTCATGAATTTCTTCTTTGACTGCTTTTTGTAATCCTAAATTGTATATTTCAAACATAATTTTAGTCGAGCCACAAAAAGTGCTTTTCTTCAAATAAAACATTTTTTCCGCAAACGGTGTTCAAACGATAGAATTAAAATGATATTTTTAAAAGGGTCAGATGTGAAGAAACATAAGAGTAGATTGCTTTGCTTACTGGTTTTGTAGATGTCAAGGGGCAACACCAATTTGACAATTCAACAAATAATAGTCAGAAACATTTAAAGTCACTTATCTACGCATTATAGGACTGCACGTTTTTGGTAAGTACCCGAGTATTGAGAAATGACTTGTTGTATTAAAATATATAAAATTTTTTTTACAGATTACATTATGTCGGATTCGGAACCCAAGTGTACGCCGCCCGACGTTCTTGATATTGCCGTGAGGGTACAAAAATGTGTACTTTTTTGTACGCTCACGGCCGGACAAAAAAGTAAAGACAAAAGGACGTCTGTGAAATCAAACTACAACATTGAGAACTGAAGTTAAAAAAGTCGTTTTTTCCGCAAACGTCAAAAAATTATTTTTATATTTCTTCAGTTCATATTTCACGAGTCGCTCATGAATTCCCATATCCCCGGCAATTCTCCTTCACTTAAATTCCCATCCTCGTTTCACCTTCAGAGATAAAGAGCGGAAAGATAGAGAAGAATCGGTAACTAATCGGACATGTGAAATTCCAGGCGCTTAAAGGGGGCAAACTACCCGGAAAGTTCCGGTATATATACGAAGCAGGAAGTGTGGCTAACCGTTAATTAGAATCGTGTCAAGATGCAATGTATTGCTGGATTTGTTAGCCTGAAGAATTATCACAGGTATCTAAAATCAGAATGTTTGAGATTAATTCTGGAGATAATTATAATCGCTTTGAAAAGAAAATGCATTAATAAAATTTCAAAACAAAACGTGATCGAATTAACGAAGGACAATTGAGTCTCATTTCCTTGACCTGTTTCTCGGTCAAAATCAGAAAGATAATCAAAGTGGATATTGTATTGCCTATCTTTGTTAGAAAGTTCCGTATCATGTAAATCCGTAATTATAACCATCACATCAGTCTCTTTTAGAATTCGAACGAAGATAAAAGTATTTCTCGTTTCAGTGAATGATTTGCTTTTATATTCTTGAGTTGTCATGAATTCATCGTTTCTAAAAAAATATTGACAACGAATTAATTTGAGAAAAACCTTTTACAATTTAATTATTCGTTCTTTTCTAAAACGTATATTTTTTTGGAAAAAATTATGAGAAGTGAAGAACTTTTTTGTTTATTTTGGATATATGTTATGGACAAAACCTTCTATGAAAGATATATATATATATATATATATATATATTTATGTTTGTATATATATATATATATATATATATATATATATATATATATATATATACCTATATATAAATATATAGGTATATATCGCCACCAAATTCGTCATGAATTCTGTGATACAAGTTAACTGTTTAACAAAGTATTCAAACTAAAATGGCCCATTATTACTGAATAAGGACTAAGAAATAACAACTCAACACAGGCTACAAAAACTCAAATAGGTATATATATATATATATATATATATATATATATATATATATATATATATATATATATATATATATATATATATATATATATATATATAATATATAAATATATATATATATATTTATATTTATATATATATATATATATATATATATATATATATATATATATATATATATATATATATATATATATATATATATAAATATTTATATTAATATATATATATATATATATATATATATATATTTATATATATATATATATATATATATATATATATATATATATATATATATATATATATATATATATATATATATATATATATATATATATATATATATATATATATATATATATATTTATATATACTATTTATAACGTATTATTTTTGGTTAACAAGTTGATTCAATTTTTTGAATGTCTGAATAAATTTTTCATTACTACAACCTTTCAAAGAATTTTTTTTCTTTTTCAAAGATCTATATGCAACAAGAATATTTTCTGCACATGAAAAACAATCCTAATTTGAATGAAATTCGTGGAAATTTAGCTGCTGTAGCTGTTGACAATAGCAAATTCGATTTACAAATTCGACGGATGGTAGATATATAACAGGAAAATGTTCATAGCAACTTCTCTTAGATCTGTTACTTCAATTAACTCAGGGAAATATCAAATAAAAGGAGCTAATTCGTGTTCTGACCCGCATATGGAAATAGCCGTTGACACGTGTTTCATATATGAATATATCTATATAAGAGCTTTGAATTAACTGAGGATTTTTTAATTTGAAAAATTTATGTTTGAAATATAAAATCCTGTGTGAATAAAATTTTTTTTCTGCAGTCAGCTGATCATTAATCAATAGATGTAATTTTCAATATTGTTCCGATAAAAACTGAACAATATCATCAAAAACGACGGTTGATCTTCTCCAATGTTCTTACTCTGTTGTAGATGAATTCAACATCATATAAAACTTTCCAACATATAGCTACTTATATATATAAAATTTTTTGAAACATTGACATATCATATTTTCCCTTCAGCACACAGAGTACCACGTCAATGCAAATGATGCGCGACTTGGTGTATATTAGACATAAATTATCATCTTCACTATATGGGTAATACAATATATATACATACACCTTTGTATAAAAATTTGTAGAATATTGAATGAGTATGCCAAATTTCAATCCTCTATTGTAAAAAGTGCATCGCGTACTGATGGTGAAACAGATCGGGATGCTATTCGAACGGTATAGTCATCACGAAATGCACCGCGGTAGAAAAAAAGAGTTGAAACTAACAAAGGTTCTTAAGTCAACATAAACTCAATGTACGTACCTAACTTCAACCCGCTTACTCAATCTGCAGAAGCTGGTGGGATCGTTAGTTTTCCAAAAACCACGAAAAAACAAGAGATATTTACAACTTTATAAAGAACTACAAAAACTAACTTTTCACAGAGAGATGCTGCAGATGCCAATATGTATCGGATTATATATATATATATATATATATATATATATTATATATATATATATATATATATATATTACTATATATATATATCTTTATATATATAAAAATATATATATATATATATATATATATATATATATATATATATATATATATATATATATATATATATATATATATATATATCTATATATATATATATATATATATATATATATATATATATATATATATATATATATATATATATATATATATATATATATATATATATATATATATATATATATATATATATATATATATATATATATATATATATATATATATATATATTTATATATATATATATAAATTTATATATATATATATATATATATATATATATATATATATTCGACATGAATATTTTTTTCGAAAATTGTGGTCCAGGAGGTCATAAACGTATGAAAAAACTAATCCAGCACCTGACAGCTTTCCTTCGATACACTGCATGGAAAATGACTAATTAACGTATCGTTACCGAATATTTTTTCCTTATATACTCGCATTATCGTCTGTTACGATATGTACGTATGTAATTTGTTTTTTATTTTCTATAATTCAAAATTATCTTTACGCAACTAACTGAAAATTGGCACGTGCTTTCCAGACAATCAAATATTCCATTTTTCATGAAATAATTCGATGGAAGTAATTTAAAAACAGTTATTTCACTTTATTCGACTCTATTGCCTCTGATTCAAATGTTTTTTGTCGTCACAAAGACCTCTTGTGATTATTGACGCCCTTCAGCACCTCCTTGTCCGAAATTATCCAAACGTTAAATTTACACATTTACCATTAATGCATAGTCTTATTAAAATATGATACAGTTTGTGGCTTTGACATCGTACATTCGGAGAAGTTTTGAGAAGCGGCAATTCATCGTCATCATTATCTATGATTGTATCCGAATATACAGTCTGTCCGAAATATTGCATTCGGTATTAATATCTTCAATTTTACGTTCCGATAATTTCTTTGAATCACGGTGTGATAATTTTTGCGGTTGATGCACAGAAGAAACTACAGCTATAGTTTAATTGACATTTTCCATAGCGAATGGCTTGAAACCTGATTACTGGATGAGACGTAGGTATTGAGAAAATAGTATTGAAACAGCTATCTATGAACTAGGTAATCAACGAAATAGCGATGGCCATGGATTGTGGCGAGTTTCCTTTGGTTTTATTTTTGGACCTATCTGAGGCATTTGACTGTGTGGAATATAAACAGTTGTCTGAGGTACTGGAGTGCTATGGCATTAGGGACCATCAGTTGAATTCAATCAAAAGTTATTTAACATCCAGAAAACAAAAGGTTATCCTAGAAGTCAGCAATGAAACCTATATATCTGACGAAAGAGTAACTTCAATCGGCTTCCCACAGTGGAACATATTGGGCCCTCTGTTGTTCATCATTTATGTAAATGCCCTATATAAAATATGCAGAAAAATACCATGGTTATTGATAATGTGCGCAGATGATACGTACTTCTTGAAGAGATTTCAAAGTAGCTCAGACATTTCACTTTGTGTCGGGGAATTACTGCAACTTGTTACACAGTGGTTTGGGAGTCGAAACTTAGTTTTGAAGGTCAAAAAATAGAGTGTATAATCTTCTATACTGACAAGTCTAGAATTAATCATCCACAGTCTATAAGTGCTGATAATAATATTATTGAAATTAGTGATTGTGTGAAATTCCTGGGTCTCAGGCTTGATAAGCACCTCAAATGGGGTCCACATATCGAACACTTAAAAAGTAGACTCAACTGTGCTTGTTACACTACTTTCATTCTGAGAGGCCAGATATGTAGGTACAGATCTTCTCAGATTACTTTATTTTGCAAACTTCCACTCTGTATTATCCTACGGTATTATATTTTTTGGGGAGGTTCTACATATGTAGAGTATATTTTCATTATTCTGAAGAAAGCAATTAGAACTATGCTTCAGATGGGGTATAGAGATTCATGAATAGGAATTTTCCGTGCAAATAATATTCTTACAGTTTATGGTTTATACATTTAATAAGTTACTGGTATTTTTTAGGAAACATAACCACTATTTTAAACCATTCCAAAATATTAATAATACAAGGAGAACTGTTCCTTTTAATGAACAAGTTCATACGACTGCTTTGAGAAAGAAGAGTGAACAGAGTGGCTATTCATTTTTATAATATTTTGCCAATAGATATGAGAGAATTTTCTAGACTTGAACACTTCAAGAAGAGATTGTACGAGTTTATTGTGAGGTGGGAACTCTACAATTTACAAGAATTTAGAAGCTTTTGCGGAATCAATCCTTTGTAATTCACTGAACTGTTGTTGACTTGTTCCATTTTTATTCTTGTGTAATTTTGTGGAATTAATAAAAATCTATCTATCTATGTACATATATATATATATATATATATATATATATATATATATATATATATATATATATATATATATATATATATATATATATATATATATATATATATATATATATATATATATATATATATATATATATATATATATATATATATATATATATATATATATATATATATATATATATATATATATATATATATATATATATATATATATATATATATATATATATATATATATATATATATATATATAATATATATATATATATATATATATATATATATATATATATATATATATATATATATATATATATATATATATTATATATATATATATACCTATATATATATATATATATATAGCTATCACAATGATTCAATCCTGCGTGAATAAATTGAATGCTCTCTTTTAACTCCTCTTTTAGGTTCAAAAATTTTGAAAATTTTGACTGATTTTTTTTGTTTTTTATTTTCCATTTTTAAAAATTTTGTAGAATATAAATGATTTCTGCTTGATTCGAAAGAAATATTCCTTTGATTAGGAATTAACTTGATCCTTTGAATTTGAAACATGAACTAGAATAGACAAGATATGGAATCAAATGAACTATTTCTTATGAAAGTAAAAGAAAACTTTCACAAGCTTTCAAAAACGAAAACATATCGTTTATTCTTCTATATGAGTAACGCAAAAAACTGTTATATGAATAAATCAGATATTTATGTTCAATATTCTTCAATTCAGAAAAAAGCATCAAGCTTTTTCTTTGCCCACAATAAGAGTAGGTACCGCTGTATACTTCAAATAATATGATAGATTCCCATCATAAAAATATATAAGTACATTATAATAGGTATGAAAAAGAATATGATTGATTCATATAGGTAGGTATATCATCGGAATCTTGAATTTTTAAATTTTTGTTTATGGGTGGGTATGGATTAGGTATAGAATAATCAAGTGAATATAAAAGTTAA
The DNA here is from genome assembly GCA_030704885.1 of Cynegetis impunctata. Lineage (NCBI taxonomy): Eukaryota > Metazoa > Arthropoda > Insecta > Coleoptera > Coccinellidae > Cynegetis > Cynegetis impunctata. The sequence continues at coordinate 530,177 of JARQZK010004368.1, forward strand.
ATAAACGCTGATGTTTCATTACCTGTTTTGAGCAGGTATTCAGGTATTAAGGGATAAGATAAATGTCCAGTGAGTAGGAGAGTTCTGAAAATCTTATTGAGAATTTGGTTAAAGTCTAGGTATTTAACTGATTCTGTATAAACATATTCAATTAAAAGTTTTCTCGTTGATTTATGCTACAATTGATTAGTTTCTTAATTCATAATCTTCAAAATCTCAGTTAAATTGTCATAATACAAATAGTGGAAATGTTTCTGAGTGGAACAGCTGTCTGAGAGTATCCAGATCTGAAATTTCTAGGGTCTAGTTTTGTGGAAATAGTAACTAAATATAAATCATCAAAGACAGAAATTTCAAAGGTACATAAAATCTTTGGAAACTAATTCCAGTATTTACAAGCATTGTTTTCAATATGAGTATCATATTAAATTAATTAATTCCTCAACTTTTCTCATTTTCTAAGGAGTATAAGAGAATTCAATAATTTCCAATTACGCAGAATATGTAGGTTTTCAACAAATGCAAATGAAGAAGATCATGTCATTTTCATCAGCAAAGGTGAGTACTTTTACATAACAAACAACAATATATTTCATTCTTTTAAATTCCCAGATTAATTTATCGCTCATCTTCCCACACCAAAACACCAAAACACCATTTTCTCATAAAAAATCCTGCGATTTCGATAGCTCCTCCCATTTCTTAGCCACATATGACAGAAAAGCTTGAACAAACATCTGTCAACGCGACAAAACGGGATGATCGTCAAAGTAGGCAGTGAACAAACACAGCCAACTTTAATCTTATAAGCATAAGTATCGGAGGACACAGATCCCGGGTCGGTGGAAGTAGAAACTTAGTGGCCAATGCTGTTCGAAAGACTTCTCGAAGGCGGGCTACCTCGAGATCGTGCTAAGCCCACTACTTCCTTAACGATTCAGTTACTTTGGCGCATCGATGACTCAACAACCATCGACTTAGTCGGATTAACTGTCTGTGCGCGCGATCGAGGTGATCTACTGAAACGTCAAATGTTTGCGTGAGGCGCGAAGTGATTTATTCAAATCGTAATTCGAACCTATTTTAAATTGTAGTTATTTGAACTCGAATATTACAAAGTACATGTGCATTGACATTAAGCCAATTTCTTGGTACTCATATGAGAAGAAGTAACTCGTTGTTATTCCTAATGAATGTTTTTATCAGTGAGTTTTTCCAGTAAATACCTACTGTGCTTCTGGTAATTCTCGCGTTGCTCTTCAAAAATTTTATTTTCTGAAGGAATAGCACGAATTTCAGAAATCTACTGAAAGCTGTAAGTATCTTTGTTTTAACCATATTTAAAGAATATAAAAATGTTGTTAGTGATAGATAAATATTCATTAGATAATTCTCTATATTCAAGTATATCATTCATATCTACAATTTCACCCAATGAGGACGACATTGAACAGATTATGACATTCTTTCGTAAAATTTCTCACTCATCAGTTACATGGGTTCTTTTTGGTAGATTAGGTAATCTTTTTTGCAGTCATCTTTTTCCATTAATTATTTCTACTCGAAGCACTAAACTATTCTATAACTTTTGAAATAATTACTAGAATACTGGCAATACAATACGTATTTATAGAAGAAAGTTGAATAAGAGATTTTGTTGATTCTTTTATTAGTAAAAATTGCAAGTATCAGTCGTTCAATACTCCATCAATACGTACACTTCGATACTCCAAGAATCAGGCGCGGATCCAGGCCCGACTTTTGGGGGGGGAACTTTTAGATATTCAAAAGCCAAAAGGTACTGGTATTTTGGACAATGGTAAATCGAGTAGTTCCCAATCAAAACAATTCTTAAAATTACTATGTACATTGGAAACAAATGTGGTTATCTTTATAAAATAGTCAAAGAATAATAAGTAAACTGAAAAGTGAATAAATCAAAAAAAAGCAATAAAGAAATGTTATTTAAAAATTGCACCGATTCACACTAGTGATATTAGAGACATAGAGTTTTTGATTTTGCAAAACGACTAATAACATTTTTTGGTTCAACTGTGTTATCGTGATGAATGTGAAAAAGTGCAAGTCGTCTAATCAGTCTCTTCCATATTGGTTCATATTTCTATTATTTCTGATCTTATTGCATTTACATTCCGTATCCGTACTTTCAACATCTTAGTTTCAGAAATTGAGTCAAATTAAATTTTTGCTGATCTTGTAATTATTTCAGCCTCATTATGTCAAATTATAGGGAAGCCAGCAAAATTTAAGGGGGGCCCAGGCCATTTGGGAGGGGAACGTTCCCCCAGTTCTCCTCCCCTGGATCCGCGCCTGCCAAGAATATACAAGTTTTTTCATCTAGAAGTAGATTTGGCTTACAAATAATATGAGGATAGGATATGAAAATTCAATGTTTGATGAATTGCAATACTTACATGCAACGGTATTGTGAAAATTTTAATTTCAAATAAATCCATTTGAAAAAAAAATTGTATCAGTATTTTGGACAGTGTTAGTTCTTGGAACAATTAATGTTATTACACTTTTGAATGCCTTATCAATTAATTCATTCTAATAAGTACTTAGTAACTTTTACCTTCAGCTATATAAAATAGCAGATAGAGCATTGAAAAAATCTACTGAAATTCAAAGCTGCTATAAGATGCTATACAATAACTGTACAATAAACAATTATTGAAAACCTTATTTTTTAAAAGAAATAATTAGGTTAAATATATAATTTTATTTCTAATTTTCCATAAATTTTCCGAGTATTCGTTTTTACTCATCGTTCAAATTTTTCTCTCAATCTTCGTTAATTAAATTAATGTTATCTCACTTGATCTAGTAAGCTATTGATTATGATTAATAGTAAATGTAGCCGACAATATCGAACATAAAAAAAAATTAAATTATAGAAATAATCAATTTAATTCTTTATTTTTTTTTAAATTCATAATATTTAATCTAGATATCGATTTGTTACTCAAGATGTAAATAAGTTATCAATAACAAATACATAGAAAACTGTCAATACCTACTATACAAACTATTGTCGTCCTTCATAGATTAAGAATGTCTAGAATAAAAATAATATCATCTAGTTGGAACGTGGAAATTTAATTATCATCTGAATCTAACAACCGACAATGTTTCCCTCCAACCGCTGAGAATTGACGTTTCGTAAATTATTAGAGAAATTAAAATCAGCCCTCAGAAAATAAGAAGTGATAATAGTGAGACTTTATGGTGGACTGCGATTACAGTCGAAAACGTCAGATTCAGATGAACATTGATGAACCTCTTTCAAACCAGATGACAGTATAAATAAAAATAAATTGATTTTGTATCGTGTAATATTACATATCTTAAATGTGGAAACAATTCTTGTATTGTTTTGGTGGAGATATTGTGAGTCTATGGAGGACGCTATTAGTATAGTTTTGTTTTATAATATCATCTTAGTGGTCAGCACAATATACTGACTAAATCACTCACTTTCACCATTTAGGTATTGTGACACAGAGCTACCACGTCTAGTAGAGGACAAAATAAGTCGATAGGACCGAATTTATTAATATACTGAAATATACCGTTTTCCCGTGGGAAGAGTTGAAAGTTTACATAAAAAAATTATTATAGAAAGTTTGCATTTCAACTTTTCACGTCAAATTGACCTTTGTATTCATCATAAAAAAGCGTTTTGCCTTTGTTTTCAATGCCAACTGAATTTTGTATTACAATTTGATTGAATTTGTACTAGGAATATCTGTAAGCAGGATTTAGGACAAAAATGTTTTCCGTTGAAATTATGAGCAATGCAAAATTTTTATAAGAGTAACAAAATGAAGATATTTAATTAGTCTTTTTGCTAAACAAACTTGACAGTATTTCCACCTCTAAGAAAGTTCTGAGATAAATATCAGGGGATGAAGGTGCTTTTACCATTTCTATTCCTTTGAAATGCACTTTTGTCAAATTTCATTCAATTTTCATCAGTCAATTCAGTGCAGCGTAAAAAAATTTCTTTTTTATATGAACTTTCAAATCTTCTCACGGCAAATGGTAAATTTTGGTATATAAATAAATTGAGTCCAATCGACATATTTTTACCTCTACTATACGTGGTAGCTATGTGTCCCAGCAATTTTGGGACACCCTATTTATATATATATATATATATATATATATATATATATATATATTTATATATATATATATATATATATATATATATATATATATATATATATAATAAGGATATTTATGTTTTCTAATGTTTTCTTAGTACTGCTAAAAAAAGCAATGTGTTTTTTGATTAGAAATTAATACAGAAAATTCTTCGAAAAGTTTCAATGTTTAAATCCTCCGTAGGTCGAAAACATAAACGGATTAAACAATAAATAAAATATAAAAAAAACTGTATGATGAATTTCTTATTGTGTCTTTCGCTTACATTCATCGCTCTTAATAAAAAATCTAATAGCATCAAGCCACTTAATTCTACTGAAACGTGTGAACAAATAGAAATGAGATGAGGAGGAACTGTAAATATATGAGTATTACTCATTTTACTCAACCACAATTACTAAATCGGGAGCATTTCCCACTCGAAAATTGGATTTATTAGCATTCAAATGAAATTATATATGTCAGTGGCTTGTATAAGTACTTTTGTGCGCCTCACTCAGTTTATTAACGCGCTGGAAATCAAAGAATCATCTCATATTCATGTATAGATCGGAGATAACGCCTTAATACAATTGTGAATGTGGGCAATTCAACGTAACTAATTCAACGGCAATTAATTAGGATCTGTAAAGCGTCTCTAATATAAGCTAGGTGTAATTTAATTATTTTCTAATTATTAAGATTGGGTGTTGAGTTCGCGGGATCCTTTACGTTTCACCTCTGTGTTTGTGAAGCGGGCTTATCAATGAGATTGGATTCTCGAAGATTTTCACGCATAACATCACACATTTACGAACGATTCGATTTTTAGTTGTATTTTTCTAAAATCTTCTTTATATATAAAAATGAATCTTTATTTCCCTTGGTCCCGCCATCACGCTTGAACGGCTAGACCAATTTCACTAATTCTTTTTTTGTTGATTTTTATTGTCAGAAGACGGTTATTATGAAAAAAAAAATTAAGAAAATTGCGCGGGAAATTAAAAAATCTGAGAATAATTAAAAACAATACAAAATTATTTCTAAAACTCTTTTTTTGTTGTGTTTTTTATTGTCAGAAGAAGGTTCTTATGAAAGAAAAAATTAAGAAAATTTCGCAGGAAATTAGTAAATTTGAAAATACTTAACCACCATATACAATTATTTCTAATCTATGTCATTTTTATTTTGTCATGACTTAAAATAGAAAAATTCATATTACTTTCAATTGTTTACCCTTCTACGATCTACCCCTATTTTTGCATCTTTTCATTTTTCTAAATTTTATCCACAGATCCGCAATAGGACTGCAAGATGGCAATCGAAAATAACAATAGTCGGTTTGAGAAAAGGTCGTAATATATTTTTCATACTCCCAATGATTAACATTTTTGCCGGGTCGGATAGATTGATAGATAGTTAGATAGATCGATAGATAGATAGATAGAAAGATAGATAACTAGATAGATAGATAGGTAGATATACATCGGCAGATAGATGAATAGATAGAAAGATAAATGAATAAAAATAATTTATATGGCAGAACGTTTGCCCAGTCAGATAAATTGATAGATGGATATGCAGATAGATATACAGATAGATAGATAGATAGATAGATAGATAGATAGATAGATAGATAGATAGATAGATAGATAGATAGATAGATAGATAGATAGATAGATAGATAGATAGATAGATAGATAGATAGATAGATAGATAGATAGATAGATAGATAGATAGATAGATAGATAGATAGATAGATAGATAGATAGATAGATAGATAGATAGATAGATAGATAGATAGATAGATAGATAGATAGATAGATAGATAGATAGATAGATAGATAGATAGATAGATAGAGAGATAGATAGATAGATAGATAGATAGATAGTTAGATAGATAGAAAGATAGATAGAAAGATAGATAGATAGATAGATTGATAGTTAGATAGATAGATAAATAGATAGATAGATAGAGAGATAGATAGATAGATAGATAGATAGATAGATAGATAGATAGATAGATAGATAGAAAGATAGATAGATAGATAGATAGATAGATAGATAGATAGTAAGATAGATAGATGATAGATAGATAGATAGATAGATAGATAGATAGATAGATAGATAGATAGATAGATAGATAGATAGATAGATAGATAGATAGATAGATAGATAGATAGATAGATAGATAGATAGATAGATAGATAGATAGATAGATAGATAGATAGATAGATAGATAGATAGATAGATAGATAGATAGATAGATAGATAGATAGATAGATAGATAGATAGATAGATAGATAGATAGATAGATAGATAGATAGATAGATAGATAGATAGATAGATAGATAGATAGAATGATAGATAGATAGATAGATAGATAGAAAGATAGATAACTATCTAGATAGAGAGATATATAGTTAGATAGGTAGATTACATCGGCAGATAGATGAATAGATAAAAATAATTTATATGACAGAACAACGTTTGCCGGGTCAGCTAGTATAATATACTATTACACTGCATCGAAAGTCAGCAGTGAAATGCTGGACTAGTTTTTAAATCCATTGTATAGTAAGTAAGAAAGTTTATATTTACTGGTGACTGGTACCTCTGTATGTGCTTTGAGTTTACAAAAATAATACATGAAACAAATAACAGTGAAAATAGTAAAAACCAAAAACAGTTACAAATCACCTAAATAAAGAAATATCTAATTTCATTAAATTATTCCTCCTGTATAAAGGGTGTTCCTTGAAGACATGCTAATATTTAAGGGAGTGATTCTTCGATTCATTTTAAGAAAGATGCTACCTATGAACATATGTCCTAAAAGTCTTAACTTTTGATATACAGGGTGATACAATTTTGAAAAAAAATCATTTTTTTAATATTAACTGAGATGATATTGTAGACAACTCTATAAGATAAGGTACATTTTTTGTACATTTGGAAAAAATCTGATCTCTTAATTTGCTTTCAGTCGATGCACAAACATTTCCACGTTGCACCAGATTTTATAGGAATTGATCCTGAAGTAAAACGATTTTTATTTTTTTAAGGGTAAACCATGCGTCGTACAAAGAAAACCAGATCAAATTTGCTCAAAAATGAATGAGGATCTAGAAATTTAATTTTATTTCAAGAGAAACCAGTGGCGTAGTATTTTTTCTCCGAAAATGTTCAATGCAAAACTCGTACGAACGCCAGTGGTAGAGAAAATGAAAATTTTTATACATCCCAAAATTCACCTTGATGCATAGAAGACATGTACCAAATTTTATGAAGTACCAATATTATCTCAGTTTTTATTGAAAAACTGATTTTTTTTCAAAATGTTATCACCGTATCCCAAAAGTTAAGACTTTTAGGATATACTTTCAAAGGTAGTTTTTTTCTTAAAATGAGTCGAAGAATCACCCCCCTAAATATTAGCATGTCTTCAAGAAACACCCAGTATAACATTGAACAACATATTTTTCAATTTAGCTTTATTGCTTGAAAGTGATACACTTCTTAACTATACAGGTAATTTGGTAAGGAACACACTCCAGAATCAAAATTTCGCGTTATGTAATTTTCGTAATCCCATACTGTTATTTTGATTTAACGGTATTTAGATGACAATTGAAAAGTCAGCGTTAACGGCCGCCGGCCGTTAAGAAATCACTTGTTCAAATATTTATTTCAAAACATCATTCTGCTTACAATAATAACATTGAAATAAATTTTGGTCCATATCGAGTTGGGAGAATAAACCTCTGATTTTCATTCCGCATAGGCTAGTAATACATCTTCATTAACCACCTTCACATTCTTGATTTTACGCCACATTTCAAAATTTTCATATTCTTTTTGATATCGCTTTTGAGTTATTTTTGGCAGTTAATCAACACTCGCTGCACTGCACATGATTCTCCCAATATTTGTAAAGGAATATGATTTTATTCCTCAATTTCATCCATGGTCGTCGTTAAAGCGAACTTGAGAACACAAAAACTGACGTTGTTTATAAAACTGTCAAACTGTTCCATGACAACAGAGTGCACGACGTTGGGATTTTTCTTTAGAATTGCGAGGTACGGGGTTTTTTCTTTCTTCGGAATCAAAATATAATCTTTCAACGGGATTACGAAAAATTTTTAACGACACACGGCCGATACGCAAATAACGGATTCGGTTAGTTATAACAATACAATACAATATCCAACCTCATCCGTTGTTTGCTACATATCGGCCTTGTTACGTTAATAACTATAACAAAATTAACAACCGCATGACAAGTACTTATGTTTATTCTTCTTAAAACTAAACTGACACTCAGAAAAAATCTGTTTTCCTCGAAATGAATCTTGATCTGAGCACTCAGTAATTAGGACACGTGATTTTCTGATGAAATCTTTTAACAATTTATGTTCTTCAAACTTAATTACTTTGAATATTGGTAAAACTTGAACTATTCATTATGGCTTGAAAGATACGGTTAGTGGACAAGTGAAACTAAGATATTTGAATAGTACACTATTGTTCAAGGATTCTATAAAATTCCACACGGACAGTGTAGTCACGTTGATGCGATAAACAAGAATCTGAGTAAAGATTTATTTTGCTCAAAATATGGTTAAATGTACCTTATCGTATCTCTAGTTATCAATGTATATCACAGCCTTATGTATAGTCATTTAAACTACACTTTATTCAATGATCAGAATCAAGTTATTCGCATAATGTTCAATATTCATCCTCAAACATCTTGAAAGTCCATTTTTATAAAAAATAGTAACTTCTGACTTTACGGTGTTTATGTATTCCCAAATGCTCATTAAATGTAAAAAAAAGAACGCAATTTTGTAAAACTGAATTGCAATCATGATTATTCAACAAAAAATTTTAGTTTGTTCTTTTATCCTTAGCATAGAAGAATTATATTTGGGTAATAAGTATATTTGAATACTCGCCTTCCTATGAAGTTAGAAAATTTGCTGTTAACTTTGAAATCACCTTATACTCATCAGTATGAATAGAAAGATAAGTCATTACTTTTGTTGGAAGCCTAATAGAGAGTATCTGAATTCTTAAGTGACACTGAATTCGATAGAAATCCAATGAATTTCTTCAAATGGTTTTAGAGGGTTTTTTTTCAAATATTTCATCATAAAGATAAGTATTTCTAGAAGTTCTGGTCGTGAAATAATTCAACAATATTCAAATTGAATTTCAAATTTGGCTCCAGTATTGTTTGTTATTTATGAAATATGTTACTAATAAATACAAGAGAATATTTCAGTATAATTTTACCATGTGTAAGATTTTGGCAGTATACTAACAATTCTTTATTGACTACCTTCATGTCTGGAAAAAATGCTCAAATATTTAAAGATCCTTCAGGAGTCTCCTGAAAATTCGCTAGACTGCAACCCAATCGAGAATTTGTGGATCATTCGAGATCGCAGAAAATGGATTGTACAATAGAGCTGAAGATACTGGAAGCTGTAATTAGAAATTGCTATAGAGATTATTAACTTCTTGAATACTACATTCATTTGACTCGATGATAAAAAAAATACAGTACCTGTTTGAAAAAATCAAATAGAGACAAGATTTTCATTGAATCATAAATGAAATTAATTTCAATGAAACCCTATTTAAGAAACAATTCGTAGTATTCACAATAATTCGCACAATAATATATACGTGTTGAATTGAAGGCTACTATAGGTATATCCAGAGCCGGATTTACGAATTTGCCGCTCATGGGCCTAAAGCATTTCGCCGCCCATGCCTCCCAAACGCGATAATTTGCCAGACCTAAAATAATACTATTTGAACATCAATATCTTGAAAATAAATTAACATCTTAATAAAGTTATAGCTTTATATAACCTCACTAACTATGATCTAGGAATAATACTAATTAGTACTTTGTTATGTGGAATATTTGCAGAGAATCTATGATTTCTTCTTATTCCTCAAGATATCCTATCAACTTTTAAACTAAACATAGTACAATTATTGTTATCATAATTAACGGAAAATATGGATTAAAGGAAAAGTAAAATGTTTCGTCACTTGTTGCCCACGAGATTTTAAAGAAACCCAGTCGTCCTTCATATTGTTTTTTGTCTCATTATTGTTTACCATCCATTCAGAAATGAATATTTTTTCAAAGTGAATTGTAACATGGAAAAATAAGAAATCAAAAACGATTCAATGATAAAACTGTTTATTGAGAGCTAAACATTCATTCATAGTGAAACTTTCAAAAATTTTAAACTCAAGTTTTCAGAATTTTTGAACCTAGCTTCAATATTAGCGAATGTATCAATGATATCATTAAAGTCAAGCTTAAACGTCAAGTATTTTTCTCAAGTCTTTTACTATGGCAAAAACAGCTGAGTTAACTAACATTTTCTGGCCAAAAGTTGACCTTGTGAAAGAGTAGAAAATGAACGTTCTGCTGCACAATTGCTGGCTGGTGTACACAAAAACCTCGTAAGAACTACCCTTACATCTAGATATAAGTCCTGGAGATCTTTTGAGAAAATATTCCTGTTTAATTGTGACAGCAATATTTCTTCTGTGCTGGATGTCTTTTCTTTGCACAGACCTTTCAAATGATGACATTGAACAACAACAAAGAAGGAGCTTCAATATCCGTTGAGTGTTTGGTGTATAAATCTGAGTGAAAGCAATTATGCATAAAACACTCTTGATTTTTCAGCAAAATTTAACTGGCCTTCAAAATTTGCCGCCCCTAAAAATTTGCCGCCCTGGGCCCATGCCTAAATCCGGCCCTGGGTATATCATACAGTGGAACAAGAAAATTCTGTTGTATTTTGAGATCATCGAATAGGCTCTCTGAATAATATGACAAAAATATAGACTACTGAAATTTCTCGAGGATTTCCTGCATAAATGCGTTGAAAATATTTGCCTCGTTGGTGGCAAGTTTCAGTAGAAACAATAGCTAGAACCCATCACTGCTCATCGAGGGAAAACTAAAAAGATCGAAACAGCTTGTCTTGTGTTGGATTAATGTTCAACACCTATGATTTTCGATTAACAAATCAACTCATGTTCTTCAAGGATTCACTTGGAAGGTGGAAGTTCTGTATCATTTTGTTGATGTATACAAGCAGCGACAAGGTCTTATGGCATTAAGTGAGGACGCACTCCTTCCTGAGTTGTTGTTGGTTTTGTATTTTTTGTAGCGCAAATGCATGCGTGTTAAGACTTGTTTAGTTTTATGTTATATCACCAACATCAAGTTCTTATGATTTTTTCAGTAAGTAGATACGTTTTTTGTCATTCAAAGAAATTTCGCTCATTTTCGTCCCCGTGGTATCTATTTGTGTCAATTATTATCCATGTTCATATCTACGTATATCAAAAATTAATTTTCACTTCGGGCGTATCTGAAGGGAATATATTTGAAACGTGTGCACTCGATATCAACAGTTTTGATCGTGGTTCAAACAAATAGAAAAACTGCTCGAAATTAAGGCTGAGCGTGAATTTATTCGGAAAAAAAAGCAATTCACTTCCGCAAGATATTTAGAGTTTATCCTCCATAACGGAAGATGCGAATATAATAAACAAATTACGTCCCACATAGGAGAGGAAATGAAATTGCACAAATTGCTGTAATTTATTTGTGGTATGAGAAGCATTGGAATGAGAACTTGATTGGAATGTTCTTTCGATGCTCCAAAAGACTTAAAGACTTCGAGAGTTGCAATATCTCAGTTGTTATTCGAATCAAACAGAAATCAGGATGAATTTAAGAGATTTGATCGTTTCGTTTATATTAATCTTTGAATGATTTCTAAGGAATAATATAATAGGATCAGGTCTATTTCCCACAAGATAGCTCGAATATTTGTAGCACACGATACAATCTTTATAACAGATCAATTATTTCACAATGAAACACATGTTATATTTTTAAATTATGGATGGCTCAAATTGATTTCCAGATAACAGATTTCGTGAAGTGCATATTAGATGTTTGATTGATCAGCAACTTTTTTCTATTCTATAAAAATATATTTATTATTTATGATTTTTATGCATATATATATATATATATATATATATATATATATATATATATATATATATATATATATATATATATATATATATATATATATATATATATATATATATATATATATATATATATATATATATATATATATATATATATATATATATATATATATATATATATATATATATATATATATATATATATATATATATATATATATATATATAAATGTATATATATATATATATATATATATATATATATATATATATATTAGTATATTGGAATATTTCTTGCCTTCGATTCATTGATATTTTCTCGTTTCTTAGAAATAAAAGGACATTCGAGTAAGAAAATCATATTCATTGAAAAGATAACGTCTTTTCACGAAATTCATGAATTTCTCAAAACATTTGAAGGATTAAAATTAATTTGGCAAAGTTATATGAATTTTTTGAAAATTAACATTTCCAAAAACACACATCTATATTTCATTACATTTTTGTGGTTTTGGCCATATTCGGTAACTAATTATGTGCTATTCAGCTCAAAATCAGTATTCAGGTTTGCTAATGGTATATTGTAAGGGAAACTACATAAACCCTTACCCACGTAATGTACAAAACAGTTTATTAATCAAATAACCACCTCGTAGTTCTAAGATGAGTATATATGGCATACGAATAACTTCAGATCAAATAGAAACGCCATTCCACTTCACACCTGTATGGGGCCACTATATATGCGAAGTTCTGCAACGTGTTATATCGTTCGGTGTTTCATCACGCATGCTGGCAACTCTTGTAGCATGGCTCATATTCTCCTCATTATTCCCAAGTGCCATATCAGCGGTTCATATTCAAAATGAGTATGTATTTTTGCTACACTGGTGTATTTGATAAAGATAATAATACGTTGGAAAGTTCATTTGAAAAGTCGAAGAATTGAATTAACCTTTCATGAGACCCGACGACGTGGCATCCCCATTCATCCTTCAAGGAAGAATGTTAAAAAATTCGATACCTATGCCACGCACGATGGGAATACTAGACATACTGTTTTTCTCTTCAATGAGCTCATCCGTAGCATCTTGTCCATCGACCGAGCCGGAAATGACATCGAATCCTCTCAACCAACTCATAGCTCTTAAGATGAGTACTTATGACATCCACCGAGCGGTCGATGAACGGGACACTAGTTTTTAGTTCGTATAATAGCGAAACAGACCATCTATTGTTATCATCGTCTGTGCGGCACGGGTGTCGATTTTTCCATTATCTCCCTTTAAGGATGAATGGGAATTCCATGTCATGTAGTCTCATTAGAATACCTTCATTAGGGGGTTGATTTGATTAATCTTCCATTTTTCAAATGAATTTGTCAACGTATCCTTCTCTCTATCATATATATATATATATATATATATATATATATATATATATATATATATATATATATATATATATATATATATATATATATATATATATATATATATATATATGCTCAAAATATTTATGACTGTCGTTCAACAGTTACAATAAATAATATATCAACTGAATCTGTTAACCTGCTTCTTTCTAATTTCAATTCATTTCCGGATCTTCGAGATAAAGAAAGCTCATTGAGTGCGTATGTAAATCACAATGCCGTCAAAATTACATTGCGTTAGCGAAAATAGAAATCACATTTCATCAATAATTATTAAATAAAACTCTACGTGATTTATAATCATTCACTTCAATTTCTCCAACCTAAACTATGAGGCTACAGACGAAAAATAGTTGACTAGACAATAGACCCATGTTCGTCCCTAGTGGGATTCAAATAATATCATCACTTAGAGAAGGAGTGGTTCAACATATGTACTCGTTCCTATAATAATACAGATAAAGCAACATAATAATAATGTATTGAGATTTTATTGAAGTAGGCGTGATTTGCATGTATTGATTGTTCATTTGTTTTCTTGTTGGCATCGCAGTTTATCTATATGTATTGGAAACTACACTTCCTAGATTGGATATTATATGGCCTGACATGTTACACTTAGGTGACTTACAGTTCATACAAAAATGGAGATCAAGGAGATCGAATAACGCATTATTGAAATATTTTATTGTATCTGTGCAGCTGACTGGAATAATTAATAAGTTAAGTTTGCATGTTGCAAATTCATTTGTAGCCAGGTGCAATTTTGAGAATAAGAAAAAATAGTATGTATAATTCGTGGAAAAAGCATATTCCCAAACTCCTGTGTTACCAGACTCGTCGCTACGCTCCTAGTCTGGTAATTATCACAGTCGTTTGGGAATATTATGCTTTTCCCACTAATTATACATACTATTTTTTTCTCCGATCGTTGATTTACATTTAAAAAATTAATTAAAATATATTTCATCCAAGATGTAATCAAGTAAGTTTAAATAGGTTTCTCTATGTTCATATTGAAATATAGAAGTGGTAACCATGGAAATTACTCTGTTATGACAAAAGTAAAATAATTTCAAAGCCGGTTTTGTTTGATTCGTTGTATTTTATAAGGAATTAAAAAAGAATTAGTAAACATGAACACTGATAGTGATTATTTGTTGTCTTGCACGGCTCCTGAACTAGTAGAAGCCGCGAACGTAGCTTCACTTAATTTACTTCCGGCGAAATCCAGAGAGAAGTATGAACTTGCGTACCAACGCTTCATGAATTTTTGTAGAAAAAACAACAGTGTATCCTTTTCTGAGAATGTACTGATGGCGTATGTTGCTGAATTGGCTAAAACAATGAAATTTTTGACGTTGTGGGCACATTATTCCATGCTTCGATCAACTTTGTCTGTTAAAAATAATATTAATATTGCCCAGTACCAAAAACTGAGGGCAGTTTTAAAACGTCAAGTTACAGGATACAAAAAATGTAAATATTAACAACAATTATAAAAATTAAAATCATACTTTGTTTCATTCTAATGTAATAATCCATTTGTTACATTACCGCACGCTACAGCAGTGCGGTAAGAATATCACCGCACTGTTATTTTCAAATTGCTTAGCAACTGACCACTATTCTGGAATGTTGAGCTTTGCGCATAGAAAACAGGGCAAAATATTGCCACTTTTCCCACGATCGGAGAAAAAGTGAATTACGTCTAATCATATATTCTTTGAGAACAACTCGAAGATGGCACATCAAACTACCAATAACCAATGGCACAAGAACCTATATTGAGGCTGATTGAGTAAACAGAAGTAAAATACTTTGGTGAAAATGTGTCGACGTCTCAAGTTCAATCAATTAGTATAACGTGCACCGAAATGGCGATACTAGGTATATTATATGACTCAGACAAGAATTTTCTTATGATCAAGGGAATGTCCAAAATCAACTAGAAGAAGAAGCTTTTTTCATTTGTTCGAACAGATAGGAAGATACATGATCAAAATAAAGTCTGGTTTGAATGAACACAGTTACAAAAATGAAGAGAAAAAACATTTAAGCAGCAGAGCTTCGTGAGTAAGGTTGTATTGTCACATTATTTCTTTCCTTTGTACATACAACTTCTCAGTCAATAACTGGGTGATGACGAGATGCACAAAGCTTACATCCTGCAAAAATGCATAACTTTTCAACATAAAAATTACGGAGGTGAGATAAAATATCTGAAACTCCCCAATAGCCACCTCCTCAATATCAACAAAATTCTCGTAAAAATTTTCAGCCTTCTGACTGAAATTGGAGTGGCTGTAGAGATGCACAATGCATGAAAATCCTCAAAAACCCATTCAAATTGTGACGATGAAAGAAAACAATTTGGACCCCCCATTGTGCACTTCGGTAACATTAACTTATTCGACTTACCAAGTTTCAACCCTCTAACTGAATCAGCAGAATATATGTACAAAACACAAAAAAATCACTAAAAAGCATGACTCTGCATTTAAACGGCAGCGGTTGACTAAAATAGTTAAATCCTCTACAGTCCACTTCCCTAACATCCACTCAAACAACGTGAGAAATTTCAGCCATCAAACTTATTATGGATGTGCTATGGTCATGTGAAGAACCTCACAAATCACGCAAAACTAGAAAACTACATAAAAATGACGACGGTTGGAAAAAAATTTAATACCGCCAGAAGACACTTCCTTAGCATCAACTCGATTCACTTACAAACTTCCACGATTTCGTTAGCTCCACGCATTCTTAAAAAATCCTAGAAGTTGCCACCGGTTTGAATTTTCCCTCATGCACCTTCTCGCCAAAAGCACCAAAAGAAGATGCCAAAATTTCTACTGATATCACCCAAATGTTGATAGTTTTTTTTTATCATGAGTTCTTTCAAGGGACAATGTTCGAAAATTTGAGACTTGTACCGCACAAAATGAAAATACTGAACAGTCTATTTCACTGTGCAATAGGCTCGTCAGTAGTATTATTATCTTCATTTATGTCTATATACCTATGCAAAGGGTTTGCTTCTTCAGATTTTTGGTTCGGTAAAAAGTGTATATATATATATATATATATATATATATATATATATATATATATATATATATATATATATAAATATTTATATATATATATATATATATATATATATATATATATATATATATATATATATATATATATATATATAAATATATATGAATATTACTTAATAGTGATCAAACGTCTTGTTATATAAAATAAACATACCTTATATTGATCTCACTGATAAACACAAGGTATAATTAATAAGGTAACTATAATTTATGACGTTAATTCAAATGATAAACAAAGTTTCACCACACTATATCCTTCAGCTTCAGTAATCACTTTTAGGCAGGTAGATTCTGTTAATTCAAAAAACCGTAACATTAACTATCAGATATTGCTCTATCGATATACAAACTGTTTTGGTCATTTCAGGGACTTCATATCAACATTATAATATGAGCAATTATCATTAAATTAGATACTTTATATAATACAAATCCTAAACGAAAACCATAGATTTATTCTCCATACCTCTACTCGATATTCGAAAAAGTAATGGACTTTCGAATATTCAAGTATAATGCATGCTTGGGGATTATAATAATATTAGGTAAACAACATCCACTGCTTGATAAAATTTAAAAATCTTGATACATACCTATCCAGAATTTTTGAAATAACCTGTACGAATAGCTTCGAAATATTTTCAATAGAAACTTTGTTGATAATATTGGAGCAATACTAACGGCGCTTTACGCTAACTTATGCATAAAACAAGTATTAACCCGAGCAAGTTTGCTCTCGATAATACATAGAATATATTGATGAAGTTGAGATATAAACAATGCATAGGTTGACTGATTTTATAGACAGTCTGCGGTATAATCCGTAATTTCATATATCATCCGACACCACATCATCTACATACCGGACCGTTTCGACACGCGCTCATATATGACTTGTATTACGGCATAGCGGTACCGGATAAAAAAAAGCCGTCTCGCGTATTCCCACAAGAACATATCGCATTATCTCCTATTAAACGATAATGTGTTTTATTACCGTTCATTAGGCGTACCATCAATGTTTGTACGCATTAAATCATCCGTAATTATAAAGGGTGTAAGCCGTGACCGGTGCGTCTTGCTATAATTATCACATTACCAACCGATCCAGCTGGCATGGGCAGGTAGTTCCTGGACGCGGGCCGTGAAACTGTTGGTTAAATATTGAGATGTGGTCACGAAAGATGATTGACTTGACAATTGCCCGATATATTTTTTCTCAACTCGATGAGTCAGTACAGGTGTGGAGTATCAATTTTTACGAATTTTTACGAGCAATAGATGGTTGAGGCAGAAGCTCATGTGGAAACTACAAGCTTTGCATATAGATTTTAAATTTTTGGTTAATCGAATATTTAAATTGATACAAAATTAAGATTTCTCAGTAAAAATTTGTTTGCTCTTCTTGCTTTTTTTCTGTACAACTCAGTGCTCTAGTTTAAAACAAAAAAAAATAGGAACGTTTGATTCCCCACATTCAATCAATAGTTTATAGAACTCAATTGAGCTATGATTTAAGTTACATACTCTTGATATTCCTGAATAAGCGACTCTCTCCTCGTACCATTTATCTTACTCTCACAAAAATCGTTCTACATATTAGTGATGAAATTCGACCAAATATACCAATTTTCAATAGTTTTTTTGACCAAGATGGTACCATCAGATTGGCAGGATTGTATGGTAACATATGGGAAACTGATATAACTGAGTTCCTGAACTTGAGTTGTGTCCTGACAAAATGCAAAACATTATCCTGGAAATAACGAATGAACGTGGGGACCTAGGGTCTATCAATTTTTGTCTATGCCGGATAATAGAGGGTCATTATCCTGTTGTATTTTGTTCAACACAAAAAAAGCGCAATATAGAAAAATTGACCCATCGGAGGACATCCCAAGGAAGTTTCGGAGTACAACATCATTAGAACGGTCTATCCAACAGTGTATTTTCTATCAGAATCTATCTGTATCTGAACTTTGAGCCACACGGGGTAGATTAGTGATCTTTTTAGTTTTTTCGCTAAAACTTAAAGTTCAGTAATATGAAAGTCGGTTCTGATTTTCTGATATGATTCTTTCTTGTATAATTTTGATCAACAAAAGAGTTGAAAAATCTTGAAGGTCAAGAGAAATTTTGAAGTTACGACTCTGTTTTCTTTTATGTAAGGACACGAGAAGACATTTGCGTTTTCCTGGGGGTTTCGTTTCACCAGAGATGAAAAGGTTGAATCATTTCAAGCAGATTAAGTCAAATCTATGAATTTTTTGTTTTTCTGAAGAATTTATTAACTTTCGTGTGTAGAGATTGGAATGCAGTTCACTCCTTCTTTACTTAGCAATTTTACAGAGAGCTAACAAAAACGTGAAGTTGTTGATAAATTCAGTCCATAATTATATACCCAAAGGCAACAAAAAAGTGCAAGAGTGGTTATATATATATATATATATATATATATATATATATATATATATATATATATATATATATATATATATTTATATTTATATATATATATAAATATATATATATATATATATATATATATATATATATATATATATATATATATATATATATATATATATATATATATATATATATATATATATATATATATATATATATATTTATATATATATATATATATATTTATATATATATATATATATATATATATATATATATATATATATATATATATATATATTGCTGATACATATTGGCATCTCCAGCAGTCAACATCAGAGCAAAAAAGCTGAAATTTGGAAACTTGAGTATTTCTTGAAGCAACAAAAAATTATTCTAATTTTGGCATCTTGAACTTTTTGGCTAGAGAATTGCTTGAATATGCATGAGCGGAAATTATTTACAACACATTCGAAATTCAGCAGCCTGCGGCTTTTTGGAGGGTGCATAGTGAAGAAGAAATGGGGTTTGCAGCCCCAAAGCCTCTCAAATTTTCGTTAACCCACGCCATTTTATCTCATGTTTTTCTTCGTTTCTGAAGTTTTGTGGTGTTTGACAGAAGTTCAAAATTTGGCACATGTACTAAATTTATATTAGAAAAGTACACTATGGGTTTCAATTGATTTCTCCCATTGATACCACTTTCATTTTGAAATTGCAATCGTTTTGAAGATTTTCAAACATTGTTCATCTCTGAAGTCAGTCAAATTCAGTTGAAAGGCTGAAAACTTGTACGTGAATTTGGTTCATAAAAGAAATATCTCCAGCACATCCATGATAATAGATGAACATTTACGAGTGGAATATCATAAATAAATTTTCATTTTCGATCGACCAAAAAGGAAACATGTCTTCCTCACTAATGTGAAGGATATTAAAAATAAAAGCAGTGAGTATTTGACATTTTGAATGAGACAAACATAGCAAACTTTGAATAATGAAACAGAGGAATTAAAACCCTTTCTTACAAAATATTTTTGAAATGTTTCAAGTACCTATAATATATATTATAAAATTGTTGAGGAAGTTTCAAAGATTATCAATTAAAGTAGATTTTCGATGAATTTATTCTTGTTCTCTCAATCATGTGTTCCTGTTAGAAAATGAACAATGTAGGTATATTTTTTCCACACCGATTAACAAAAATTGACCTCCAGTAAAAAAGAAAATTTACATATATATAAACATACCTAAGATAGTATTCATTGATAAGATACCCTCGTAAGCCGTATCAAATAGACGAATTTGACGCTTCTCTGACATAAAGCGCCCTTTGTGGAGTGTGACACGCCTCTTTGTCGCTCCAACAACCTGTTGATAATGTGTAAACTTCATTCCCTTCCATACATTCACACATTTCTACGTTTAGCTTCTGGCTTCCTACTTTCGGCAAATGCAGCTAACCACACATTCCCTGTGGAAATTTATGAATATATACTTATGACGACAGCAGTGCCGGATCTAGAAACAGATTAAGTATCGAAACTTCCACAATCGTGTGACAATGATGGATCACAACGACACATTCTTTGAACTCATGAAATATCTTATAATATCTTATAATTTTTTACTGATCTTTACCCTATAATGATCTTATCAAGAGCTTGTTCTACTTCTCAGTTTGAATCACTAAGACTATTAATTTCATCACTATAGTACATGAAGCGTGCTTTGATTTCATCAAAGGTCCACTAGACGACACCGTTCCATATATAGATTTTGTTCCAATCAAGTCCTTCATATCCAATACAGAGGAAATCGACACTCGACTCCACATTTATTACATATGATGGCAATTAACAGATAACAATCAATTACTTATGAAACACATTTTCGAAAGAAATTATAAAGTTAAAAACCACAAGAAGCAGTTATTTGGTTTTCAATTAAAGGAGTGATTTTTTATAAATAAACTCATGCGGTAAACTCTTGGAATTTACAGATAATTCTCATCTAGAATTTTTCTGACTTTTCGGTTCTCTAATCTCAAACGAATTGCTGATATTTCCTGGTTACTGCCCAGGACTCTACTGCAGTTCTGTATGTTTGAATGACTTCTTTTAAAATGACTGACTGAAGAAATTGAATAATTAGACTAATTGGTCCAGAAATCACCAGTTTATCTACAGAATCTTTACTCCTGAAGATATGTTTATCCACTGTTGTTTTACTACATGTAATTTGATACATCAATAGTATTTCCGTGTGTGATATCATTTCCATTCTCTAATGGAATGATGTCAAATAGGACATACATGACTGTGTCTCTTCAGTAAGAAAGTCTACTGTTATCGATTTATACAAATATATATATATATATATATATATATATATATATATATATATATATATATATATATATATATATATATAAGTAAGAATTATTCGTGTTAAACGGAAAACACGCCCGTGGTTATAAAATTAAGTGAACTAGGACATTTATTTGAAACTAATCAAACAAACCTCCTAGCGGAGCTGGTTATAAGAGTTCACGAAGCATCGAAATATCAACATCTACCCCAGACGGTAATTGTTCGAAATGTTAATTTGTTTATCACAATCGATGGAAATTGATAGACAGACTGTTTCGCCCTTATCGGGGCTCATCAGTATCATCCATCCACCAAGAGTGATAACCAAACCAACATTTCAAACGGTCATACATATTTCTTCTAGTAACTCCATGACATATAAATATGACACAGCGCCACTAGTCGGAAACAATTGAACCACATCTTTCAGAACAGAAGAAAACATTTCGGCAACGAGAACTAGTACGTCCGGACACCCGTTTTCCGTTTAACACGAATAATTCTTACTTATATTCATTTGCCACTGCGATAAAATTTGGGGCGATTGCTGCCTGCGGTGTGTAATGTTGAATCACATCGAAATTGATGTCAGCTTTACTCTTGCTTAGCGAATATGGTAGCCACCTTCGGGTGTCCGGACGTACTAGTTCTCGTTGCCGAAATGTTTTCTTCTGTTCTGAAAGATGTGGTTCAATTGTTTCCGACTGGTGGCGCTGTGTCATATTTATATGTCATGGAGTTACTAGAAGAAATATGTATGACCGTTTGAAATGTTGGTTTGGTTATCAGTCTTGGTGGATGGATGATACTGATGAGCCCCGATAAGGGCGAAACAGTCTGTCTATCAATTTCCATCGATTGTGATAAACAAATTAACATTTCGAACAATTACCGTCTGGGGTAGATGTTGATATTACGATGCTTCGTGAACTCTTATAACCAGCTCCGCTAGGAGGTTTGTTTGATTAGTTTCAAATAAATGTCCTAGTTCACTTAATTTTATATATATATATATATATATATATATATATATATATATATATATAAATATATATATATATATATATATATATATATATATATATATATATATATATATATATATATATATATATATATATATATATATATATATATATATATATATATATATATATATATATATATATATATATATATAATATATATATATATATATATATATATATATATATATATATATATATATATATATATATATATATATATGTATATATATATATATATATATATATATATATATATATATATATATATATATATATATATATATATATATATATATATATATATATATATATATATATATATTTATACAGGCCGTTTTTTTTAGCTGATCCTACTCTACTGTTACTATCTAGAAAACGGAGAGACCTACAAGATCGGGTAAATTGGACAAAAATTTGCATTTTGGGGAGCAATAATGAGCTATTTTCAGATCTTGAATATCAATGGCTCTTTTTGAGATATTCGCCAAAAACTAAGATAGTCGAATTTCATTTTCGGCTCTACCATCCACATTTCTAATGATATAAGAAAATGTCAGCAGAACTTTCAATAATGTTTCATATTTTTCATTAGATACATCATCAATTTCATTTTTAAATATGGGCCTCTAGTTTTTTTCATCAATTTTATTAGCCACTGTTGTAAAAAATTCTGCTTTCAATTACAATGCATGTATTTCTCGGAGTTTTTCTCCGAAAAAACATCATCAATGTTTGGTCAATCAATTTCCGTTTTTGTAGTCTGAAAAAGGTAGAAACCAAAATCTTAGAATTCAAAGATACATCAACTCCACACATTTTTTGAAATTTTGCATGTAGACGTGGACGCCCATGCATTTCAGGGTTTTTGTATGAATATGGAAAAACTGTTCAAACGCCAATTTTTATGGAACGTAAATGTCTGTTTATGATGTTTTCTGGCAAATAAAAATCTTGAAGGAAACATTCAGAGAGTATTGAAATGAATTGATTGTTTCGAAGAATTAATAGAATTACAAAATGTCAAATCTATTGACAAGTTCCTACATAAATAGTCATTTGATTAGTGTGAAGTTTTGAGGTGAAGAATATTAATTTTTCTGATGACAAGAATGTTGATTTGTTTTTCGTGTACTCAAAATGTTCTAGTAATGCTACTAGATCTCTAGCTTTGTAATGTAAATTGTACCCTGGGAGGCATCAGCCATCCGAAAGATATTTTCATCGCAAAAAATTGATGAAAAAAAATAGGGGCCCATATTTAAATAAATAAAGTTGATTATCAAAACTAATGAACTAAATGTCATATTGAAAATTGGTTCATATCAGATTATAACAAATATGAAATATTATTGAAAGTTCCCCTGACTTTTTCTTATATCATTCGAAATGGTAGAGCTAAAAAACGAAATTCGACTATTTTACTTTTTGACGAATATTTCGAAAACAGCAATTGATAATCGAGATCTGAAAATAGCCTATTATTGCTCCTCAAAATAGAAAACTTTTGCCCAATTAAACCGATCCTGTAGGTCTCTCTGTTTCCGAGATAGTAATAGTGGGATCATATTGAAACAATGGTTAAAAATAACAATTTACACATTTATTATAAGAAATAACGCATGACGAACGTTTCGGTGGAACTTTACCTTCTTCAGATGCTAATGGCAAACTAACTATGATTCTCTGTTATATCGAAAACAAGAAATGACAAATTCTGTTGAAGGGGTAAATACAAAGATGGTTACAAATAATTATTAGAAAAGGAAAAACCAATTCTGAACTGCTAGTTAGCTAGTTCGGTAATTTTGAAAAGATTGAGAAAGGGGGCTTGAGGTATGATCGATGTGGCTATTCAATAGGAGACCGGAATGCTTTTTTATCTGTAATGATTCTAAAAAATTAAGTTTAATTCCCTTAATTTCAGTATTTAATATTTTAAAATCGAAATTGAATGTGTGATTTTCTTGGATTAAATGGTTTGCATAATGTGAATCCGACTTCTGATTAACAAAGCTACGTTTGTGTTCTGAAATTCTAGTTTGAAAACTTCTGAAAGTTCTACCAATGTGATAAGTTTTACATTGGTAGAATTTTCAGAAGTTTTCAAACTAAAATTTCAGAACACAAACGTAGCTTTGTTAATCAGAAGTCGGATTCACATTATGCGAACCATTTAATCCAAGAAAATCACATACTCAATTTCGATTTTAAAATATTAAATACTGAAAGTAAGGTAATTAAACTAAATTTTTTAGAATCATTACAGATAAATAAATACAAGCATTCCGGTCTCCTATTGAATAGCCAAATCGATCATACTTCAAGCCCCCTTCTTAATCTTTTCAAAATTACCGAACTACCTAAATAGCAGTTCAGAATTGGTTTTTCCTTTTCTAATAATTATTTGCAACCATCTTTGTATTTACCCCTTCAACAGAATTTGTCATTTCTTGTTTTCGATATAACAGAGAATCATAGTTAGTTTGCCATTAGCATCTGAAGAAGGTGAAGTTCCACCGAAACGTGCGTCATGCGTTATTTTTTATAACAAATGTGTAAATTGTTATTTTTAACCATTGTTTTAATATGTTTATTAATTTACACCAAGTATCGGCCCAATCAATCCAAAATAGTGGGATCAGCTAAAAACAGCATGTGTATGCTAAATAAAAATCTAATTAGAATTCTATATTGTTATAATAGACACAAATCAAAATTATGAAAATCATGCAAGTAGGTAAATATAGATTCCTCTTGACATGCAACGAAACTATGTTTCACAGGCAAGATTATATAATATTAAAATTTTAATATTGTTCTGACTGAACGTAGGTATGTTCGATAGGAAATCAAAAAACTCATATCTAATCTTCTTAGTTGATTATGAGGGTTCCTTCTGATCTCATTTCCATTCTTGCATCTTGAAATCGACACAAAAATCAAATAATCCGTGTTTAGTCATAAAAAATGTTTGCTAGTTATATGCAAAACCAACAGGTATATCATTCTTATCTAAGAGATTCGACAGATAAATAATTGAAAAATATTGAATATCTAATGAGTCCGCAAAAGAATTGGGTCTCATACTCCGACAAAGAAAGAAGCAACGAAATATATTTAAAAAATAACGCTTTGACATTTTTTTCAAAACATCATAATGGAATTATTATGAAATCTAAATGAAGTTTTTTATTGCGATAACAGATTAATTTAAAAAAATGGAAAGATAACGGTAAGGCTGACCATATATAGCACTAACTAGGTTTTCCGAATACATTGTTGTAATACAACGTTTTGGGCGAAATTTCAGTACCTTACTGAGAGAAGTTCACTGATATTCTATTATTGTATAATTAAGGTAGGTATAGAATAATTTCATGTCTCGAATTACGTCACAAATGGATGAAAATCGGTCGTCTATAATCTTATCTCAAGAAGGGTGTAGTTAGTGAATAGATGAACAAAGAGATGGCGCAAACATTCATTTTTGTTA
Source organism: Cynegetis impunctata (assembly GCA_030704885.1). Taxonomy (NCBI): domain Eukaryota; kingdom Metazoa; phylum Arthropoda; class Insecta; order Coleoptera; family Coccinellidae; genus Cynegetis; species Cynegetis impunctata. The sequence goes on from JARQZK010004368.1 coordinate 556,246, forward strand.
TGAAATTATTTCGACAGTACGTTTCGCGTTGATTCTAGGAAATTACGTCCTATCAGTTATATACGAGGGAAATCATCATTTGAGTTTAAGTTTGGTAAAGATATTGATATTTTTCCACTTCTAAGTTAAAGCATGAAATTTGGTACATTTTGAGTCTGACAGTGCCTTTAACAGTGTGATCGAAACTATGTTTTTCGTGACAAGCAACGTGATAAGGTAGAGGAGGATTTCCTGTGTTATTTATATTTCTACTACATATTATTTATTAATGAAGAAAAGTGAAGAATTGGAATTTTATTCAATTAATATTGCAATCAGTAGTTTTCAATTGTCGACAGACTCTTGAAGCAAATATTTTCATTTATACAAGCAAAAAATAGTGACAGTATCATGATAAGATTTTTGAAAACGTCAACTTTTTATTCAATTAAGAACTGCATAAATTGATTATGCATCTGCTAACCCTGAAACTCATCTGACTCAAGATAAAACTGCGATCTGTTGAGTGTCAACAAAAATAACTCCACTTGCACATACAGACAGACATAAGTACAAAAAAATGTCACCATAAATGAATCTTGTTGAAATTGAAACATGAAGGTAAGGGGTAATTGTTACTTGCTGGAAGGAAAAATTAACCAGGTTCACTTCTCTCCAACAATCGTGATTTTTTTGTGTTAAAATTGCCTTTATCTAGGTAGGTTTCATCATCTGCTTTCTCTGTAAATTTTTTGATTTGCTCACTGTTGGAGACTTTTGATTTCATTAAGTTATAAATAACGTTCTGTTCTTCGTTTTACATAACATTCGGGAACGTGGCTAAGCTTACATAATTCTTTTCTTAAATGGCATTTTTAGCCTTTAGTATATGCTCCAAAGGGTATAGGATTTAGCAGTTTCTGGTTTCAATACCAAATAAGTCATCTCCTACAGTTCTTTATATACGACCATTTCATGAACAAAATATATACGTTTTTGTACCTTAAACGACGATATCTCAGGTAATAATAGTACTGTAGCAGTAGCTACTGCATTGGAAATTTCAAAAGGCACATTCTCATACTTTCTTTCACTTCTGCTTTCTATTACTTATTGTAATAATCGGAATCATTTCGTAGTTATGTAGTCATGATCAACTTTATTATTGTAAACTAAAACATACTTTCCTATTTTTTAAACCATCATTCGATTATTAATTGCAATAAAAACGACAATTTCTTGGCGTACGTAGGAAAAACGTACCTACCACCCGGAATATGTCGAAAAATTGTTATTTCCTTAAAGAAAAATCTTCTGGAAAGTAAATAATCGATGTACATATGAATAAAATAGAGTCATACGTTGAGTGAATAATAAACAAAATAAAGCAAAACCGGAGACAACAATCTTTTTTGTTCCAGAAATGAAAGAATTTGAAATTATTTTGCAATAATAGAGAAAGTAATTTCGCAAAATAAAAGTTCCAGAATGCAACGATCAATAACCTTACCATTTTTTCAAACTCTATATCAATAGAATGAAAGTCTACTGTAATATAATCGATAGGGTATTTCTGTCTGAAGCAACATGAACTCCGTCCGACAAAAGTGTAATAAATTCACCCTATGATTAAACGTAAGTATAAGGAACACGCCGGAATTGTTCGCATGTTACGGAGAGTCGAGGGCATGAATTAAAAAGAATATAAGAGAGAAACGAACCCAGCACAGACAGTTTAATATAATGGATTATGGGAACACAACATATGTGCGAAGCTTTGTAAACTTATTAAAGTTGAATAATGAATATGTGTTGTACCTTGCGAGCGGAAAATGGTTTTTCAATGTGGCACGATGACACGCCTGAGATAATTTGCGAACACTGGTTCGTACCGGAATTCTTTTATATAAAATTGGAATTACTGCAGAAGATTACTACGAGCTTTATCGCAGACTATATAGTAAGAATTTCTTACAAGTCTTTAATGAGGCATTGTATCAGATTTGTATAGCAATTTTGAATGAAATACGTAATTGATTTTCAATCTAAGATGAGGAAATTATTGTACTCATTAAAATTTATAGGTAGTGTTGAAATAACATACCATCTTGTCACTCTTTTACTGCCGCTCTCCATAATAAAAATGTCGCCGTATGCGGATTTTTTCTTTATTTTCATATATTCTATAGATTCAGAGGATTTGAGTTCGTTTAGTTTTCCGACAATACATTTGAAGAATATAGAGCAATATTGTTTCCAGTTGTGGTAATGCTCGTTCATCACAACTCCATAAAACTTCAATCGGACGGAGCTGGAAATAAACATTCAGAGAAGGCAATGAGATCTGTTTACATCAGTATGTAACAAGAGATGCCTGAAGCAGAAGTTCAGGAATCAATATGTGACAGCTAGTTTGCGAATTTGGATAGGTAGATCATTTGCAAACTAACCTAATCGTTGGCTATTTTGATAGAAAACGCAATTTCTACGAAAATAGCAGCTATTTTGCAAACTAACCCAGAGCCTTGGCTAAGTTACTTGAAGAAATTGAGAAAACTAAAATAACTGGTTAGTGTATAAACTATCCAAGAAACCTGGCTAATATAAAATCCATAATATCTACTGACACAAAATAGCCAAAGCTTTGGCTAGTTTATTAAAAAACAGGATTAATGTTCATGGCATTTCTTATTTGATGAATTAGAGATGATTAAAATACAATATTTTGCTTCAAAATTTTTATTATTAAAAACATAAATTATTTTCGAATATGACGTACCACATACCTACTCAAATATATCAATAGTATAAGAAATGTTTGTACATACATGTGTATGGCTGGTACACTAACGAAAGGTAAATATATAAAATATGTGGTTGAAAATAACAAGAAGGTAATTACTTATCGCGACATGGTTCACTGTTGTGACATTTGTGACATAGAAATGCATTTACATTTTTTCGTCACGCAGCGTTTTTGAAATTGACACGTTACATACTCTCGTGTTGCATTTGAGACTGAAAGTTTTCCCACAGCACTTCTAATACTTATTTCTGTATTTTTTGACATCATCAAGAGACAGAAAAAACTCTCCACGAATTGTTATAGCTACTTTCTCTGTGAAGTTTGGAATTATTTGCTTTCTTATTAAAAGATCTAATAAAAAAAAAGAGTTTATTGTCTAACAGGAGTAATCCCAATTATAAGACAGACATATGGTTTACAGTTATCAATGAGTATAAGTATAACAACAGAACAATAGAATAACATACAATACACAGTGATCCATACAAATAACAATAAAATAATATATATTGTAGAATTATAATTGACTTGGCAGTACAGACAGTTTGAACACAATGCATATATATCACCCCTACAGGATGGATGAGGAGAGGTTGCAATCAGATTGTAGTTAGACTTGCATATTAATTAACTTGTTACGAATTATATACTTGAAGCATCTAAATGGAACAACAAAAATATCACATTCTGAATAGAAACTATTATAAGTTTTACAAATGTTGTAAACTGGGGATTTTATTAAAACATTGATTCTTGGCAGAGGTAAATAGAAGCACATTTCGTTTCTACTACTTAGTTTCGGAACGTGAAAATCTAATTGAGATAACAAATCTGGACAGTCTATCAGATTATGAATCAATTTATAAATGAAGATACAAGCATAATATGTTCTTCTGTTTTCCAAGGATAAGAGGGAAAATCTATTCAGCAACACTCTATTATCAATTCCTTAGGATGGGTATACTCCATCTAGTTTGTATGCCATGTATTTCATAAAAACTCTTTGACAAGATTCCAGTTGTTGAATATGCACATTGTATATAGGCGACCAGATTAGGGAGCCATATTCCAAACGGGATCGGACAAAAGCATTAAAAAGTGTTATAAAGCATTCTTGATTTTGAAAGTCTTTACACGTCCTGAAAATAAGTCCAAGCATTCGTTTTGCAGAAGATGTAATTTGATTAATTTGTGACGTGAAGCTGAGTTTCTGATCGAAAATGATGCCCAAATCTTTAGTTTCTGTACCTTGTTCCAATATGATGTCATTTATTGCATAGTCAAACTGAATATTGTTGTGTTTGAGGGTGTATTTAATAAATTCACATTCTTGAATGTTCAGCGGAAGCTTGTTTAGTATGCACCACTCATGTATAGAATTAATTTCTGTCCTCCGCTGCCTGAATAGGTCTGAAAATCTTCAAATCGTCAGCAAATAGTAGTATGTTACTAGAAATATTTGAATTGATATCATTTATAAACAGAGAGAACAAGAGAGGAGCTAGATTACTTCCTTGAGGAGCGACACTAGATGGAGTAAATTCGAGTGATTTATGTCCTCTGTATTCAACAAATAGCGTACGATTCCGAAGATAAGACCGCAATAAGCGCAACAGTGGACCCCCGAAACCAACATAACTCAGTTTATCTAATAGAACTTGATGGTTCAATTTATCGAAGGCCTTCGAGGAGTCCGTATAAACTGTATCAATCTGCAGCTGATTATCTAGAGCAGTGCTGACCAGTTTGTGCGAAGCACATGAGATTCATTATTGTTGACCGTTTGTTGATAAAACCATGTTGACATAGAGTTATACTATTTCTCACCTTAGGAAAAATGTTGTTATACAGGCACATTTCAAAGACCTTTGCAAAGTTGGACAGAATTGTTATGGGTCGATAGTTTAGAATGTTATTTGTAGCCCCTGATTTCAATATTGGACATATTTTAGATACTTTCCATCTATCGGGAAAAGATCCTGTCTTTAAGGCCATGTTGAAAATTAATTGAAGTGGCCTTGCAAGAATCTAATGAAGACGAGTAAAATTTTTCTTTGTGATTCATTTTATTAACAATAACTATTGCTGTTCGTGTGAAATATAAAAACGAACCGGTCTAGAACAACAGAAATAAAAATAATAAGATTTCATATTCATTACCTAAGGTTGTTTTTAAATTAACCAGAGAATTCGTTGGTTAGTTTATAAAGTAGCCAGAGCTTTCGATATTTTGTGCTACATATTGCGAAATTTATATTAGCCAGGTTGCCTTGGATTGTTTATACACTAACCAGTTATTTCGGTTTTCTCAATAATTTCAAGTAAATTAGCCAAGACTGTTGGTTAGTTTGCAGAATAGCTGGTATTTTAGTGTAATTTGCGTTTTCTATCAAAATAGCCAATGGGTTTGGTAAGTTTATAAACTATCCAGATGGTTTATAAACTATCCAAATTTGCATATTAGCCCCAGCATATCAGTACGTGAAGAAGAAACGCCTATTAAAAAATATTGCGCGCACGGAGGAGTGTAAGACTTAGTTGAAGTTGATTTTTGAAAAAAACGAATGTCGTAGAAATACTGTTACGGTGCCTTTGCCATTTTACATAAGAGTTGTTTAATTTATTACTGCCAATGTCAAGCACCAGACATTCAAACTTGACAATTTCATGGTCAAATATCGACCACTGGACGACCACTAGTTGGTTCGCACTAATTTTTTTCATGGTCAAGAAATAAATATTATACTCCGATAAAGAGAACACATGTACATTAAAAGCAATCCATTAGAACTCGACTAAACCACATATTTTCTCTGTGTGTATCTCAATGAATACCACCCATCGTTATCATTCGAAGATTCAAACACTTTTCTGAAAAAGAGTCCGAATTAACTATTAATAGTATATGTGATATTGTTGCTGTTTTATCATGCACAATTATAATTAGTTCCTCTCAATCCTAAATGACGCTGCTTGAATGTTCGTTGCGGCTCCGGTTTTGGTTCCAAAAACTCCAATTTTCCATATATTTAGACGAAATATATGTTTGCTAGATAATCGTTACCTAACTTAATATCAATTTGAATTTTATCTATATGTATCTATTTATATGAGTAACGGAATCTTTGAACATGATTTTCACCTCCTTCAAAACGTCGGATTGATTCGAAACTTTACACACTTATATACAATCGAACCGATGACAATTCAATAATTTGGATAATTTGTCCCATTATCCTGATCAGAACCTTCAGTATTAGAGACTTTCCGAATTCGATAGCCGGTACTGTCTTTGTGCCAAGTAAAATAATAGTATTGAAAAAAATGAAAAACAGTCTTTTATAGTTAACAGAACTAGAAAATAGAAAATAAATAATTGTTTAAAATGACTGAAAAAAACACGCTTTTGTGGATAACACAACTAGAATGTAGAAAATAAATAATAGTTCTGAAAAAATGAAAAACACGTTCTAATAGAAAAAGTAAACTAAAGAGTAGAAAATAAATTTAAATTAAGAAAAGATTTTTAAAAACTTCTTTTGTTGTAAAAACGCGTACTTTTTTTTTGTTGATATTTCCATAATGACTCTACTTCTACCAAAATCTGCCATTAAAATATTATAACAATCAACTTCAAGTACACCACGCTCTTCTATAATATTATAAATTTTTTTGTTGATAATACTATCCTTAATTTAAATTTATTGAAAACTATTTTCTTCGTTTTAGTTTCCTATTCTATGAAACATGTTTTTCAGTTTTTTCAAACTATTTTTTATCACGAAAATAAAATTGAATAATTTTTATTTCCTTATAAGTTTTTTCAATTAGCAATATCAGATAGGTACCTTATACCTACTACCCAGAAAAAAATTGTTGAAAGATTCATTCACAATATTAGCAATCTTGAATAGCCTTATTTCGTTTAATCAGCATATTTTCAAACATACATATGCTTCGACTAAATTATATCCATTGAAATAATGTGTTTAAAAAACTCACAGTATATTATGACATAGATTAGATTGCGTTTGTATTAAAGAAACCTGATATCGTACCAATGCATGAGACATCAACATGTATAGGTATGGCTTATCGGATGCATATTGTTGGATAATTGAAATGAAACAATAATAGGTTTTATCGTTGCACTTACGATATTTTTCTATATAAACACACTCATAGATTTTCCAATAGTAACAACTGATAAATTGTTGAACAATTTCATAAAGAATGGCATTAGTTATGAGGAAACCTTCTGTCATTGGCATATTTTGTTACAGTTCTCTATAGAAAAAGTGAGATCAGAAAAACAATTCCTGATTTATTCATGTTTTCTTATATGTAGAATGAAACTCGTTACTATATAAGACGATAGAATGGCTCAAAATGTACATTTTCTCACAGACTGAAGATCCCTCTGCAGCTCATGTCTATTCGTTTTTTGCTATATATGCTAGTAGTACCCTAAACCCCCCAAATCCCATCGAAATTGGCCCACTCTGTAATTTTAAAAATTCTCTATATTATACTCTTTTTTCAATTATTTAAGTTCTGGATGAAATTGAATATGGAAAATTTTAGGAATTAAATAAAATATTGGAAAATTTACTTTATTGTTTACTATTACAAAGACTGTCAGTATAGACCCATTTCGGACAAATATTAATCTTCAGCCTATATATATCACTAACTAAAATTTAATTGAAAAATAGAAAACACTGGTCTACTTAGATGGGCTGTAATTCGCAATGACGTACGAGCAAGGATGTCGATTTGAATATTTAGAAGGTAGTTGGTGCTTTATTAACTTCTGAAATCCAAATTTTAACTCATTTGGCAGATATGAAGAATTTTCTCGTTCTTTTATGTTGCATGACACCTGAATTGTGTTAATTAATGTAACCTAATACCAACAACATTATATTGTGAAAAAATATATAGGCATATATATTATAATATAGTACAATAGGTTAAATCAAAAAAAAATAATAAAATAAAATATATATATATATATATATATATATATATATATATATATATATATATATATATATATATATATATATATATATATATATATATATATATATATATATATATATATATATATATATATATATATATATATATATATATATATATATATTTATTCGAATTGTTGTTGCCTGTGATCTATTTTTAATCTCTTGATAATTATTAGGAATAACAGGCTGGTTGAATCTTAAAAAACTCGATTCTATTAAAGAGTTGACGTTTTACTTCGATATTCTCAATTGAAATTTCTTTGACATTTATTGATGTGAAAAAATTGAAAAAATTGAAAAAAAAAGGCTGCCTTATCCTGCTAGTTATTTACTATATACTATTCAGTCTAATATTAACATTCAAAAATGTTATGATTAGAAGGTAAGGGAAACCAAAGAAACCTTTACCTGCGTAATGTTTGAAAATAAAAATAATAGGGTATTATTTATCTAACAACAAAGAAATGAGTCATGGGAAAACATTAAAGATGTGGAGTAAAATTATCGGTATAGTACGTTTATATGGAAGCAGCCGTTGACACGTGTTTCGGACTCTTTGGTCCTCATCAGAACGGCGTAGCAAAGCATTGGATTGAAAATTTGATTTAGCAGGATAAGGCAGCCTTTTTTTTCAATTTTTTCACATCAATAAATGTCAAAGAAATTTCAATTGAGAATATCGAAGTAAAACGTCAACTCTTTAATAGAATCGAGTTTTTTAAGATTCAACCAGCCTGTTATTGCTAATAATTATCAAGAGATTATATATATATATATATATATATATATATATATATATATATATATATATATATATATATATATATATATATATATATATATATCTATATATACATTGTGACTCATTTTCAATGCAAACACCCCTGTAAAATTTGAGATTGTCTATCGATTACAACCATTTCTGAAATGTCAAGGTCTACCTTCGGAAAAAATTTGAAATGTTTATTCCAATTTCCAGGGCATACTACGATATTTTTTCTCAGTCGGAATTCAGGATTTTTTTATTAGCCATTTTTTTATTGAAAAAATTACGCCACTGGATTCAGCTTGTCCCTAAATAGTTACGAACAAATTCTCATAAAAAAATATTCATTCATAACAATGTTATGAGAACTCAAAATTCAAAAACTCACACTCAACAGTCACAAAAAAAAACACCCAATATCAATATATGGCCATAGAAATATTGTTTTTAATGATTTCAAAAATAAAGTGCCACCAGATAAATACTCTACAAGCCTCTTCAGCACTTCTAAAGTCATCACCCGAAAGGGGTATAATTTCAATTTTCTCTCTTACACTCAATCTTGCAACCATGACACAAAATAATTCGAAGAACTGTGAGGTGAATATTGTTGAATATTTCACAAATGTCAAACCGTTATGTCATTTCCATAGCAACTAAGATTTAAATTGAATAATCTATGAGGTCTTAGTTTCAGTTGATTTGCGGGACAACTTTAGTGTAATTCCGTTAATGATCTGTTGATATTGGGTGTTTTTTTGTGAATATTTTTTCATGAAATTTTGGTCATATCTTTTTAGGGGCACGCTGAATCCAGTGGTGTGGTGATTTTTTCAATGGAAAAATCGATTATAAAAAATCACGAATTTCGACTAAGAAAAAATATCGTAGTATGCCCTGAAAATTGGAATAAACATTTTAAATTTTGTCCCAGTAAAGAGCTTTTAGTACCTACTTGACATTTCAAAAAATGTGGTTGAAATCAGTTCACAACTTGAAATTTTAAAGGGGTGTTTCCATTAAAAATGGGTCACATGGGTATATATTTATATATAATATATATACATATATATATATATATTTATATATATATATAAATATATATATATATATATATATATATATATATATATATATATATATATCAGTGGCGGCTCGTGCGGTTTTGGTTTGAGGAGGCTACAAGAGGTGTTAAAAAATACACCATAGGCGAAAATTTTTAGGATTTCAAGGTCAACCGCCTTATAATTTAAAGAAAATCAAAGTAAAACAAGCACCCTAAGCTATTAGGGTATATAACTCCTATTTACAATATTCACAAAAACTCTTCTCAGCCAATTAATCAATTCATCTATTCATCAAATTTTTTTTTCTTTCACAAAATAGGTACCTACCTACCTACTTAACGAATTTGTTAACAGCTGGTGAGAGCAAATAAAAAGTTATTATATATTTTTGAAGATTAGCGGGATTCTGCGATCTTTAACGTTAGCAAAATGATCTATAATATCCTCATAAAATTTTTTGTCTTTCGCCAAAAGTTTTACCAAACTAATATTTTTCGAACGATCCTGGCTCATTGAATTCCGTAAATAAGTTTTAATTCTCTTAAGAGGTGAAAACGAGCGCTCTACGGAAGCCGATGTCACCGGGATAGAAACAATTAGACATAAGAGTTTATAAACTTGGGGTAAATCTTGATTCAAATCATTATCAAAATGGTATTTAATAGTCCTCACATGATTTTCATTTTGCCTCAAAATTTCATTGCCATTATAAACAACACACAGTTCACTTTTTATGGCCACCTTATCAAAAAAAGTGTATTTTTGACATAAATTTTCCAAAAGGTTACCTGGAAAATTAGCCGAAAATCCGGTTAACAAATTTTTATTGAGTAAGTCGTAGAAATGCAGTTCTTTCAAATCAGAGAACCTTATTTCTATTTTACCCCTAATAGTATCCAAAATTTCATAAAGTATTTGCCTATAGTGAAGCTCCATATCTGCGTAACTGAATTTCTTTCGTTTTGGGCTAAATTGAGTCGTATCATCAGTAGTTTGAAATACAGAAAATAGTTTTTTTAAATAAACTTCAGCACGAAATTCTGAAATTTCTGTATTTAAAGTTACTTTATCGGTCAAAAATTCCTCTTTCAACTAGGTATAGAATTAAATCCTCAAATCCTTAGCGGCCCCAAACAGAGACATTTTCACTAGTAAAAAGTAAACACTGCCAACAAAATAATTTATTTTTTGCCTGTGATCCGGTTAGGCAAGGATGTCTCTCATAATTCCTTGTATTAAAACCGCGGTTTTATTGTCTGTTACGCTGCACCAAATTGTTTAATTCAGGGGTAGGTCGCAATGTTTTGATCAAAACTTTATCCTCATAACTTAGTGCATTTAAGTTATGGGATAACAAATATTCCACTAAGTCTTCATTGAAATTTTTGAAATTAATTTCAGTAACCAAACTCATTTTAAAACAATACGCCAGCAATATAAGTAAACAAGCTGTTGTCGACCATTAGTAACTACGATGACACTACGATTCAATTAATGCTTTCCAACGAATTCACTCGATGTCACGCGAAATTCTATAGTTGTGACTGGTCGACATTGTATGAGACTGGGTTCCTATCCGTGTTGCCATTTACATGTGTTTTGCTTTTCTATTGCAATGAAGTATTCATTCGGAGTATTTGCACCGTTGTTTGCTTTTCTGTGGCAGGCATAATGAACGTTGAGAATATACCTTTCCGTGCCTCCGCAGCGTTGCCACAAATCTTGAAATGAATGAAATGTAGTAAATGTAAATACCTTCTATCGTAATTAATAAATTATATTATATAATGTAGGTTGAAAGGAAGGTAGGTGCATAAAATAATATGAGTTTGATTAATATGAATATGCTGAATCCTGACTATTCAATATAATATATTAGTGATACACGGAATATTATTGAGGAGGCTTAGCCTCCTTAGCCTCCTTAGACTAGCCGCCCCTGATATATATATATATATATATATATATATATATATATATATATATATATATATATATATATATATATATATATATATATATATATAATATATATATCTACATATATGCGAACGAATATCGAAGATTACTGTACGAGGAACGAGGAATTGAAATAAGCGACTCAAGCTCTCAGATACAAAGCCAAATATATAAATCGTCTTGTGCCTTTCCCCACAATACCTGGCGGGGCGTTTGGCGTTCGCAACAAAACGATATTACAAATGTGAATTACACCAGATTTCCGGCTTTTGCGTTTGACATTCGTTATTAAATGCCCACATGTGGTCAGATAGTTGTTTTAGATTGTGCAACTAAAATGTAAATTCCCTCCGCCAACGGATTCCAAACGTTCAAAGAGTTATTATCATCCCAACCGAACTGTCCGGAATGCCAAACTTGAACCTATTCGATGTGTCTGTTTGCATTTGAAGGCGCTTATTGATTGCGTTCAATGGAGATGATGTACGTAGATTTTCCGAAAGTATGTTCAACGGAAATTCTATTAGTTATGAAGTTGAAATCGATGTTTTCTGTACGTATGATTAGTTCTGTCAGTTTCAGATAGACATTCATAGTTTGATATGATTGAAAATTCACTGATAATGTTTTATCATCGAAGGTTCTCAGTTTCATTGATTTATTTTCGTGAAAGAATACAAATTTTTTTATCAAACATGTCATTTGAGTAAATTTCGAGATAAGTGTTGAATTTCTATAAAAATTTGTGTTTATTATTCTGAAATACATTTCAATTAAACTGAAAGTATGGATTTACTAATCACAGCGATATTTCACGAGAATAAGGATAAATTTTATTTTGGGTTGTAGTTTGGTGAATGACGGTCCAACTAGACTGACATGACGTTGCTTGGCGTGCACGTCAGCTGTATTCGTATATTCTTATTGATGTTGTTTCAAAAATAAACAATGAATTGTGAAAGTAATTCACTAGAAGTTGGGGATAGCGATAATAAAGTCAGGTGAGTTGAAGTGTTTGTGAATGATATATAATATAAAGATTTGCTTATGAGGTCAGTGTACCTATTATCATAATTATATTAAGTATGAAATATAAAGAGAAACCTGATGACCCACTACAATTGGTTTTGGATACATGGTAACCATATACACCAAAGTTACTTAAAACAGTTTTTTTTCAAAGTCGAGAAATGTAGTAGAATCAGGTCATGAAACATAATTAGATACACTTTCGTTTACAGCAATTTTTCAATTATTATTCATACATATATATATATACCATTGAATTGGAAAACTGACCTGCAAGAAAACAAAGATCAACCAACAAGTGAATCCTTTCTGATAACTGACTTTTGATAGTCAATCCTTCCATTCGTTTTAAATTGAAAGAATATGACAGATATGATTTAGAAAAAAATTATTAATTTTTTGTGTTTCTATAATATATCGAAATTCTTTACCTACAACTCTTGTTTCGTGAGCTCGATTATTGTGAACAATTGCAAACATCTCTTGGTTGTATTTAGCAGTGTTATATATTTTCTAATTTTTTGCGACTTTTTTTCCAAAACAATTCCTTTGTTTTTGATTTTATCAAAACATAAATAACTAATTCTATAGCGACATATTTTATATGTCTCCTTTATTCATACATAGGACTTGAATAAGTAAAATGTTTCCTCACAATACAAAATTCTTTCGAGGTGAAATATATTAAATTCAAATTTCATCAAATCCAACGTAATCCAATTGTAAAAATTGAGTTTATTCATTTTCAATTGAGATATCCGCAGCTATTGTTCTTGGGTTTATTTTTTTTCGTTAGATCACAGTGAACTTTTTACTATATTTTGTAATGAATATTTTGATATATATTATTTTGAGCTACTAAACCTTAAGAATATCATCGATTTGATTAGAGGAAAAATTATTTCCTTCTTCCTTATTTTTCAAAGTTGAGCTTCTGGAACTCTTTACATCCTTGTTTATTTCAAATTAAAATACCTGGTTTATTCGATTGCTACAAATGTGTTCAACATTGCCTAAGTATTGACAATAGTAACTTATGTCACTATGAACAACCAATAATAGTAACATTGATATTGTGAAAATAGGTGATTCCAACTTTTACAAATTGTGAAATTAATTGGAGAGTATTATTCAAAGAATTGATCGTTGATGTTAAGAAGATCCCAAAATTTTCTAATGGTATATTATGAGTATATGTGTAACATTAGAATTTGATAATATTCAGTCGGTTCTTATAATAAGTACTTCAACATAAGAAATTCATTACCTTTTATCTTTTTGTTTGTCAAAATTGTATCCCAACCTACATTATCTTTTTCTCAACCAGTGGTTCTTAACCGTTGGTCCGCGGACCACTGGTGTTCCCTGCAGGAACCCTGACGAATCCACCGACGTTCCACAATACTGTCAATTACTCTTATTTGTTCGATTTCTGCATGACAATAAATCATTTAAAGAAGAATTACTGTACTAAATGTTGGAGATTTTTGGAGCAAAGAAGCAATTTCTTTTCCAAACATTCAGGATATTGCACTACTTCATTTAACTCTGTTTTTATCGACATACTTGTCAGAGCATGGATTATCAGCGCTTTTGATAATAAAAAACAAGCACCGAAATCAGCTGGATGCCTGTGCCGACATGCGTTTGTTTTAAGTAGCACTGAACCGAGGATACAAAGTTTAGTTAAGACTATACAGTAACAAAAATTTCATTGAAATAACACATTCAACTGTGTAATATAAAATGTACTTTGAAAAAATTTGAAATTGAATATTATCAGTGTTCAATTTTTTTTTTGACTCGAGGGACCTACAGTTTAACGCCGGTTCTGAACGGCCAATGGGCTTGTAAACTATGTACATTACCTAACAATATTGATTAATCATATTATATAACCACTAAATTCCGGACATACACAAACACCCAAGAGCAAGGTGGGACTCGAACCCACAATCCTCTGTCAAATTAACAAATAGAACAACCGTTCATTCATTCAGAATTACAGTAGGCATTTATTTATCGACTTTCTGAAGGTAATATTACCTTCAGAAAGTTGATGGTCCCCGAGAAGACAGAAACTTTGATAAGTGGTCCCTCATTATGGAAACGTTAAGAACCACTGGTCTAAACTAATGAGGATGTACTGCGCTCTAGCTTCTCCAATGGAATTGTAATTCAAATATTTAGTGAACACTATATAATTAAGTTATGATCACTAATAATTTCTGTTCCGATCCCAATTTTTTACGAGCATCAATGCTTCTGCATGAACAGTTACAGCTAGTGTTGCCAACTGTACTATGAAATATAGTATGGTGCTGGATTTCAGGTGCGAGTACTATATAATTTAATTATAGTTGTCACACAAAAACAATATTGTTCAGTTATCTAGATCAGTCTTTTTTCAACTGTGAAACTAAGATGGAATAAATCCCTCATTTTTGAAATTTATGAATGAAGCACATGATGATTTCTTTTAAACTGATGTGCCGGTATTCGAACGCGCCTTGTTAAGTTTCGAACTTTCATATTGCCGAAATTGACATCTTAAAACGAATGTTTGCTCTTCTAACTATCTTTATTATTTAAATCTTGCATTTTATCATTTACAAGAAGGATATTTTCAATTATGAATACCAAATAATACAGATACAGATCATTCATTGCCGAAATTGACATCTCAAAACGAATGTTTGTTTTTCTAACTATCTTTATTATTTAATTCTTTCATTTTATCATTTACAAGAAGGATATTTTCAATTATGAATACCAAATAATACAGATACAGATCGACTAGCTATCTCTTTAACGAAAAATGAGTTTTGTTTTCATTTACATTTATATTCAAAAATTATCTGCAGATAATTTTATTGAAGATTAAAAAATTTAAAAAATACAACAAAAGAAATAGAAATTCATATGGGGATAAATAATTAACAACCATACTTTTTTGAAGTATATTATGTTTTCTATAATCAGCCGATAAAATGATTGAGTCCCTTTTTGCAGAGAACTTGTGAACTGAAAAATACGGACATATGTGAACGCGTATACTATTGAACCCGAGTTATTAACTGTGATAACACCGAGCCAGCTGTGCAAAACACATCTTTCGCGCTTCTCAAAGAGAACGAAAGCCCAATTAAGTAGAAAATGAATAGATACACTTTCGCGAAACGGAACGAACCGCATCTCAGTTTAGAATAGGTTAAATGGAAGGTGCATGTTAGCTACACGTGAAATATTTTTATGGGTGAGAGATATGTAATTATAAGAGAATGCATAATTACATGATGCGTCTTCACACTTACATTTATTTTGTAGCCATCAACAAAGGAAATATTCCGAGGAATGGTAATTAATACCTATTAGGTATTACAACGATTTGTTATGCCTTGAAAGTCATTTCCTGCTAAAGCTTATTCTACAATTTCATTATTCCGGATATATCTGCATATTATATAGTGCGCAAAAATGTCTGCGGTGCTCAAAAGTTGTAAGCTTATACACACGAACTCCTCTGCGTTGTAAACACACACACACATACATATATATATATATATATATATATATATATATATATATATATATATATATATATATATATATATATATATATATATATATATATATATATATAATATCAGTGGCGGCTCGTGAGGTTTTGGTTTAAGGAGGCTAAGAGAGGTGTTAAAAAATACACCATAAGCGAAAATTTTTAGGATTTCAAGGTCAACCGCCTTATAATTTGAAGAAAATCAAAGTAAAACAAGCACCCTAAGCTATTAATTTGTTTTCACTTTCGAGTGTGTACCTTGAGACCTACAACTCCTATTTACAATATTCACAAAAACTCTTCTCAGCCAATTAATCAATTCATCTATTCATCAAATTTTTTTTCTTTCACAAAATAGGTACCTACCTACCTACTTAACGAATTTGTTAACAGCTGGTGAGAGCAAATAAAAAGTTATTATATATTTTTGAAGATTAGCGGGATTCAGCGATCTTTAACGTTAGCAAAATGATCTATAATATCCTCATAAAATTTTTTGTCTTTCTCCAAAAGTTTTACCAATTCTTTTTCAATAGACAACAAACTAATAATTTTCAAACGATCCTGGCTCATTGAATTTCGTGAATAAGTTTTAATTCTCTTAAGAGTGGAAAACGAGCGCTCTACGGAAGCCGATGTCACCGGGATAGAAACAATTAGACATAAGAGTTTATAAACTTGGAGTAAATCTTGATCCAAATCATTATCAAAAAGGTATTTAATAGTCCTCACATGATTTTCATTTTGCCCCAAAATTTCATTGTCATTATACACAACGCACAGTTCACTTTTTATGGCCACCTTATCAAAAAAAGTGTATTTTTGACATAAATTTTCCAAAAGGTTATCTGGAAAATTAGCCGAAAATTCTGTTAACAACTTTTTATTGAGTAAGTCGAACAAATGCAGTTCTTTCAAATCAGAGAACCTTATTTCTATTTGACCCCCGAAATAACGCTGCTGTTTTCGGCCATTAGTAACTACGATCACACTACGATTCAATTAATGCTTTCCAACGAATTCACTCGATGTCACGCGAAATTCTATAGTTGTGATTGGTCGACATTGTATGAGACTGGGTTCCTATCGGTGTTGCCATTTACATGTGTTTTGCTTTTCTATTGCAATGAAGTATTCATTCGGAGTATTTGCACCGTTGTTTGCTTTTCTGTGGCAGCCATAATGAACGTTGAGAATAAACCTTTCTAAGCCTCCGCAGCGTTTCCACAAATCTTGAAATGAATGAAATGAGGTACATGTAAATACCTTCTATCTTAATTAATAAATTATATAATATAATGTAGGTTGAAAGGAAGGTAGGTGCATAAAATAATATGATTTTGATTAATATGAATATGCTGAATGCTGACTATTCAATATAATATATTAGTGATACACGGAATATTATTGAGGAGGAGGCTTAGCCTCCTTAGCCTCCTTTGACTAGCCGCCCCTGATATATATATATATATATATATATATATATATATATATATATATATATATATTTATATATATTAATATATATATATATATATATATATATTAATATATATATATATATATATATATATATATATATATAGATATATATATATATATATATATATATATATATATATATATATATATATATATATATATATATATATATATATATTTACATATATTTGTGTATACACAGGGTGTTCGGCACATGAACCACCTAAATTTTATGGTATATTGTTCGGTAGGTATATTTTTTTCTCAGATAACCCAAAATTCCATATTTAAGTCCTAGTTTTCATTAGTGCCTGTAAAATCACTATTTTTTTTAATATTCTATAATATATGCTTTTCAAATAATTAGTAGTTATTATTCCAATTGACAGTAGGTACCGAAGAGACATAGGGAGGGTTTTGATACAGAATTAGCAATTTTGTGAACTAGAGAGAAGTTGGGTATTAACTTATGTTAATAGTTCAACTTTTGTTGAGAAGAACGATCATAAAAATAAAATCGTTTTTCTCACCAATTCCGAACAATTTTTGCCCTTCTGATGGAATATCCGTAATTTGAACAAGAAATTTTTTTTATCAATATGTGGCATGCCGTTAGAAAGGTCATCAAGTAGAGAAGTTCTTAAAATAAAATTAAGCTCTCAATTGTTGTGTCCTTTTTTCACATTGAATTTTAAGTTTTCATAAAATCACTAATTTTGTGAAACTCCGGAGACTTGCAAAAGCAAGTAGATGTTTTTACTCCATTCAGGAAAAACTGGATAATGTTGAGCATTTATTGTGATCCATTTTGGATGACAATGAATAATTTTAAATTTCAAAAACTCTATCGCCGCGAGCTGCATTAGAACAGCAGGTTTTCAAAACGTATCCAGTTTGAAATATCAGTTCATTCAATTATGATTTCTGTTCGAAATCCAAAATACAAAAATTGCGCCCCCTATCGTGTGAACAGTATTCATTTCCTCCTCCCAACCATTTCATACGAAACTACCTACATACAAAGTTTCAACCCTATGATCCCAAAATTGCGCCATTTATCGTGTAAACAAGATTTATTTCCTCTACTGGGGAAAAAAATTTCTTGTTCAAATTACGGATATTCCATCAGAAGGGCAAAAATTGTTCGAAATTGGTGGGAAAAACGATTTTATTTTTATGATCGTTCTTCTCAACAAAAGTTGAACTATTAACATAAGTTAATACCCAACTACTCTCTAGTTCACAAAATTGCTAATTCTGTATCAAGACCTTCCCTATGTCTCTTCGGGACAATAAATAATTTTAAATTTCAAAAATTCTATCGCCGCGAGCTGCATTAGAACAGCAGGTTTTCAAAACGTATCCAGTTTTTAATATCAGTTCATTCAACTATGATTTCTCCTCGAAATCTGAAAAACAAAAATTGCGTCCCCTATCGTGTGAACAGTATTCATTTCCTCCTCCGGGGGGTCCCCGGACCATTTCATACGAAACTACCTACATACAAAGTTTCAACCCAATGATTCCAAAATTGCGCCTTCTGTCGTGTAAACAAGATTTATTTTCTTTACTGGGGGGTCAACCCCCCAAGCAATTCGTACCAAAACCAATCCATCTAATATATCATACGAAACTACTCACAAACTTTCATATTGCTCTAAAATTACGCCCTTTATCATGTAAACATGATTTATTCTTCATTCTTCCCCTAGGGGGCCAAACCCCCAACCAATTGGAACCTAAACCAATCCCATCCAAGCTTTCTTTCGAAAATACCTACCCACAAACTTTCAACCCTATTACTCCAAGATTGCGACCTTTATCGTGTAAACAAGATTCATTTTCTCCCCCGAGGGGTCAACCAATTCGAACCAAAAAAATCCTATTCAAGATATCATACAAAACTACCTAAATACAAACTTTCATCCCAATTGCTACAAAATTGCGCCTTCTGTGGTGTAAACAAAATTAAACCTAACCAATTCGAACGAAAACCAATCCCGTCCAAGATGTCATACGAAACAACCTATTTACAAACTTTCAACCCTATTGCTTCAAAATTGCGCCCTTTATAGTGTAAACAACGCTAAAATACATAATTTTATACTTACATACATATGAACATATTATATATATATATATATATATATATATATATATATATATATATATATATATATATATTATATATATATATATATATATATATTAAAAAATATATATATATATATATCTATATATATATATATATATATATATATATATATATATATAATATATATATATATATATATCTATATATATAATATATATATATATATATATATATAGATACCTATGATATATATATATATATATATATATATATATATATATATATATATATATATATATATATATATATATATATATATATATATATATATATATATATAGAGAGAGAGAGAGAGAGAGAGATATGAAATTGAGTTTTTGGGGCCAAGCATCATAAAAAGTCATGAAACGAAAAATTATCTTGGTCCTAGGTCCAACTTTGCTAATTGCACCCATTTTGGTAACAGGTTTTCAAAGTGAAAACCTGCTAATAACAAAAAATTCCAATAATAAATTTTTTTCCTGGAAATGAAACGCGGGATTTCAATTTTTTTCACGCATTCAGAGTCTGTCTGAAAAGAAATGTATAATGAAACAAATATCCTATACTTTCCATAAAAAACAAGTAATAAGGTGAATCAATGTCCCGCCTCAAATTAATAAGCAACTTGTTTTTGAAATCTTTTCCAAGCGTTATATTAAACGAAATATTCAGACAAAAAGTATTATCTAGGACACACTTCATATCCAAGATGATTCCATCGACATATCCTCAAAAACTTAATTGAAAAAAATTAAACTAATAACAATGTAATCATCATTTGACATTTGGTGCTATAAGCCCGCTCAAGGGCACGATAAACCCAAAATTGACACTATCGTTTGACATGTAATCACCATCTAACTTCCATCGCAACAATCAATCACCACAACAATAACGATCAAATTTATTCCAACACCTCGTAGTGATATCGCGTTGTTGAAATCATTGTAACGTTATTACGAACTGTTTACAAGATCTAGATAAGACGATGAAGAACCGGTCCGATATCAGAGACGTGCGCATTTTTAATCCGTTCTTCTTGCCGTCGATATATCAATGGACGGTACGGAATTAAATAAAAACTTGACTTGACCGGGTGCTATATCACTTTAATATACTTGTAAAGTTCCAACCTTTCAGTAGATACAAATTGGTCGAACAGAGGAGGACTAGGGTAAAAGCCGGATAGTTGCACCACTTTTCAAAAGAGCTCTGTTATAAGAAAATATAAACTTAATAAAAATAATGCAATATTTGTTTCAAAACACAGGTCTTTGATCTATTTTACTAGCCTATTTATTTGAACATAATAAATAATACTTTTGATTGAATCCTGTTTCATTTGACATCTCAAGAAAGGGATAGTTGCCTACTCTAGCGGATAGTAGCCTAACGTTAAAAATGGTTTGCAGGATACTTGCCTCGTGCTAGGATAGACGCCTCACTATGATTGTTTTGAATAAAAACAAATATATTATATTATCTTTAATAAATGAAATATAATAGTATATTAATATATATATATATATATATATATATATATATATATAATATATATATATATATATATATATATATATATATATATATATATATATAATATATATATATATATTATATATATATATATATATATAATTTTATATTTTATATATATATATATATATATTATATATATATATATATATACATATTATATATATATATATAAATATATATATATATATATATATATATATATATATATATATATATATTATTTATATATTATATATATATATATATATATATATATATATATATATATATATATATATATATATATATATATATATATATATATATATATATATATATATATATAATAAATTATTATATTATATATATATATATATATATATATATATATTATCAAAACTGTCTTTATTATTGACTATAATGTTTTATTAAGTACTAATCAACATTCTAAAATATTATCATGTTTCATATATAATACTAAATAAATAATTGGTTTGCCATTTTGGACCTCCTAAAATGCAGGCGGCGGAAGACCGCATTAAGGCAAACTTATATAGCCGAGATAAGGAGATCTGCCCCGAATCGCGGGGCCCGAAGGGCCCCGTCGATCGCCGCCGACCTTTTTGTAGTGCTTAGGCTATGTCCCGCTCCCGACCGCGACGCCGATCTTCGATATCGAACGTTTAAACTTTGACGTTTCTCCGAAATTCGCGAAAACGGCTGCATTCCCGACGCTTAAGAACTATTTTCGCGTCACATGGACTCGAATTCACGTGACCGCCTTTGGAGCCGATAGTTGGACGGGTTGAATTCTATCGAGAAGTTTCGACACGGCGAGGCCCAATGAGGTCGTAGTATCTAGCCGATTCCACACGAATTCGAGATTGACAGCGAGCAGATGGTGCGCCCGTTCGACAGAGGCAGGGACGGGCTTAGCACTCCTTGGCGATCGAGAAACTATATTTTTATCGATCTTTATTTTTCACGGATCTATATAATAGGCGATGGAGCCTCTCACTAGTACTAAACTAAAACTATAAAAATATCCCCAAAATAGCCTCCAAACTTTAAGTTATAGATAAGTCGATAATAAAATATTATTATTTATCCTGAAGGTAGAACAATTTGTCAATCAACTTTGGTATCAGCATGAATTAATCATCAGAAGCCAGGGTTTTTGACTTTCCACATCTCATGCAATGGTTTTTGAATGTTGTACTAGTTTCAAGCAACCTCATTCGACACATCTCACATTGTAATTTTATTCTTCAGTGTCTCTTACCGGTTTTTCTTCCTTCGTCCTTTTGGTTGGTAGTCCTTATATATTTATATATATATATATATATATATATATATATATATATATATATATATATATATATATATATATATATATATATACTTCGATATATATATGTATATATATATATATATATATGAAATAAAAATAAATACTTAACTATTTCATTGATTTACTCTAGGCGAGTAAAATGCTTCGCATGTATAGGTAAGCATGAATCCAAAGTGGTTGCCGCGCCACATAAGTTAGACAGAAGATAGATAAGCACTTATATATATATATATATATATATATATATATATATATATATATATATATATATATATATATATATAAGTGCTTGCGCAAAACACGCCCATTTAAGACGCCTTCACAATAAACATTATTTGACCATATTAAAAACGAAAATTAAGAAGGATAGTTAAATGAAAAACCATCCATTTGCAAACAAATTTTAACGCGATTTTTTAATGAGATAATAATATGCAATAACTAATCCGTAAATTGTTCATAACTTTTACAAATTTCGCAGCAAAACTGTATTTTTTTCAAAAACATCTACATTCTATTCCGAATCGAACGACATATCGATCGTGTTTTTCCTTGACTGAAATTTCTACGTGAAATTGTTCATTGATTCACCAAGAAAAATATGTAAAAGAACACACAAATGTCTACGTAGAAATGACGGCAGTTGGAAAAATTTACCAAATTTTGATACTTTCATTCTGCCTCGAAAACAATAGCAGATGCCAAATTTCAGCTCTTTTGATTCGATGAGAGCCGTTGAAGACGCCAATATGTACCTAGAATTAGTATATATATATATATATATATATATATATATATATATATATATATATATATATATATATATATATATTATACATATATATATATATATATATATATATATATATATATATATATATTATATATATATATATATATATATATATATATATATATATATATATATATTATATATATATATATATATATATATATATATATATATATATATATACATATATATATATATACATATATATATATATATATATATATATATATATATATACAAGTAGAATTTCTAAAACGGATAAAAAACTACTTCCGCACCTGACTCTTGACTTTCGATACGCTGCAATAGTCACTTTTTTTCGGAGAAAATACGACTCATAAACAGCTCTATTACACTTTAGTAATTAGTTATGTGGGAACAATGGTAGAGTTAATTTATCATTATTTGTTAGAAAGATATTGTTGTTTTTAATTTTTCGTAACTGAAATTTGGTAAGCAATTATGTTGTCCCTTTTATGACAAACTACTCAGACATAAGAGAAAACAAGAATATGAACTTTCAAGTTATTACACAGAAATAAATTATTGACATATTTCTGATCCAGTTATCACCGTGCTCTTAGTAAGTTTGAATTTGAGAAAGCGATTAGATGTGTTTAATATAAATATACTATACCTACTATATGAAATATACTACAACGATATCAAAGTTTTGAACAAAATTGAAGGCACAAAAGCAGATATTTGTTACCAACATAAACGGATAGGTCCCTCAAATAATTTTTCGTTTCTTGTGAATCAAAAAACCGCTATGTATAGTCTTCATTATTGAATGTTTTGCGATTATCTGTATATTAATATAGAGCAGGAATGTGAAAAAAAATGTTGATTATACCGAAACACATTATAAAATATTCAGTGAAATTAGTGAAATTTCAATACATTATTTGTTTATCACGAAGAGACTGCATTATTAGGAATTTCTTTTATACAAGAAATTATAGAAAAATAAATTTCAAAAATAAATTCTTGGCGTGCCGTTTTGAGTTATCAAATCAACAGCAACCTGATAAACAGATTCTTTAATAGTCATGAAATTATCAACGTACAGAAACTGTCAATTTTGTTATGAAAGTAACGAGACCTCCTTCCGTATTCATAATTTCAGGATCTCCGATTTCACTGTCATAATAATAATAGTCCAACTAAGTCAAACGAGCTAATAAATAATTCATACATCAGATGGTAGTTGGTTTTAAAAAAGTTCCAAAGGTGCACAACATTTACGTAACAAATATACGACGCTAAGGCTAATGCACATTATATCCCGATCGATTTTTCGTAATTCCTAATTATACCCTTCCATCTGAATTATTCAAACAAGACTCTATTGGATAATTGTGAATAATACCGCAGTAATAAATGCATAGTATGAATCATAATTGAAGTAGAGCATAGATGGTTTTTTATTGTTCTTCTTATGTATCGAAAGCACCTCGAGAAATTGCTTAGGATAATTCATAGGGTACTCCACTATCCGGCGGGTCCATGAACGGTTTAATGGCTCAGAGGGTCTCATCATTGGCGTAGGACTTTTGTTTCTTTAGAGGAAAAAACATGCGATATATATATATATATATATATATATATATATATATATATATATATATATATATATATATATATATATATATATATATATATATATATATATATATATATTTATATATATGAGTGAAACTAGGACATTATTTTGAAACAAACCTCCTAGCGGAGGTGGGAGTTCACGAAAGCATCGAAATATCTACATCTACCTCAGACGGTACTTGTTAGAAATGTTAATTTGTTCATCACATTTGTTCGATTAGTTTCAAATGAATGCCCTAGTTTCGCTCAATTTTATACGTGTACGTGTTTCGTTAACACGAAGAATTCTAACTTAAATATATATATATATATATATATATATATATATATATATATATATATATATATATATATATATATATATATATATATATATATATATATATATATATATATATATATATATATATATATATATATATTGCTGTGATTATTTCATTACAACTTGTTGACAAATGAACGATTTTGAACAGTATATGTTGATTTCATCTACTGTATTGATGGAATTTTAATATACTCAATCAGTTTTAATCGAAAATAATTAACAAATATGTTTATGAAATGTTTATGAATATGCAACTATAAAAGATCGATATAAAATTTGGGTACAAAAGTGGAAATATTAATGCGTTGTCATAACATGTGATAATATCATCCAAATTTGAAATATTATGAAACAAAATATGAAGTACAGGATTGAATATATTTTTAGCAAATGATCAAAATATTAGCTTTCAAAATTAATAATATCAACTAGAATTTCCACATTATTGACAAGAACAAAAAATCGTCAATAATCGTTACATTAATGTATCATATATTTCATTGCAGTAATTGAAAATAAGATGTAATTAATAAATAATGTAACATGAATAATGTAGAATGAGATTATGATAGATTATTCGAGGATAAAATACTGAAACTATTTTGTTTCTTCATCAGGGCAGCCAAAGAAAATATTTTCAATATTATCACTCATTTCAGTTCCATACTACAATATCATTCAAATTGAATATTACCGTATTTCCGTATTTAAGGTTTAAGAACAACATCAAATGAAAGGAGAAGACTCTTCTCATATAGATGAAGAGAAGAGTATGAAGATCACCTGACGAATTCAAATTGCGGCAGATAACCTATACAGCACACCTCATAGAATGAATTTGTGAAATTGATCCTGATTTTATAACTTGTACAGAGGAACTTTTATTCACGTATTTAATTTTACCGAACGTTGCTTATGGGAAGAGTCTTCTCCCTTCATTTGATGTTGTTCTTAACCCTCACATTCGGTAATTTTCAATTTGAATGAAATTATAGTATCGAACTTGAATATAGAGAGTGATAATGATAAGAATTTTTTTTAAACACCTATTTTTGAAATGCAACTTGACAGATCAATAAAAATGCGTGAAGTTCAAGTTTTAATACCGGTGCGTGAAGTGCAATGCTATTCTTATGGGATTTATTTTACGCATCGTTGCCATAAGAGCTAATACACTTTTATCTACAACCGTGCGTAAATTATGTTTTTACACGCCCATATTAGTGCGGTAACTATTACTTTAACGCACTAGTGCGGTAAAAAATTATTAAACAAATTTTTCTTGAATTTTTATCAAAAACCTCGGACTTCTCCGGTTTATTGACTATGGTTTTTCTTTTCAAATAAGCTATTAATCTTGGAAATTTGTCTATCTGCATGTTCTTTTTTATGGACAAGGTGGACTTCAGCATTGAATAATAGCACCAAAGCGACTTCTTTTCCTTGAACTTATCTTCAAAATAGGCAATTAATACATCTTCATTAATGTTATCCACTTTTTTTATGGGAGCACCATTCGATTAACATATCATAGGCCTTTTCGTAGCGAATTCCGGATTTCTGTGGTAGCAAGTTCGCCGTAGCAGCTTCAACTAGTCGTGAAATCTCCATATTTTCGACTGGCATTTTGACTGGTGACCAAGTTGGGAAATTTTAGACTATAATTAATTTTTATTTAATCAAGACGAACGGTTGTAGATAAAATAGTATACATAACTCGCGTGGTAAAGGTTTTTAGCACACTTGAGTGAATGAAATGACTCGCCTGCGGCTCGTTTTTCTTCACTTAGCGTATGCTAAAAGCCTAGTTACCACACTTATTATGTAATATACTATTACGAACAGATGTAGAATTCACAGATAGATGTGCTTTAGAGATAAATTTTTATGACGTTCAAAAACGTCATACTGATTCGCGTTTTTCTTTATATGTTGTGCGCGCTAATAATCATTGAATCGAGTACAGAAAGAACGTCTAATCCACCAAATATAACAGAAGCAGCAAACGCAGCTAGTGAATCATTATTGCCGTAAAAGCCTCTGCAGATTTATGAGAACACGTACCTCTAATAATTATTATAATAAAGAGAATTAAATAATTTATTTGAATTGCTTTTTGTCTATTAAATTTTCTTACGGTCGTAGAAAAAGTATAGTGTGCAACACTTGCGTGAAGTCTTTCTTAAACTTGCGTGGAAGCTCCACTCGCTTCGCTCGTTTCGCAAACTTCACGCTTGTGTAAAAAAGTCTAATTCACGCATATGATACATAATATACTACTTTTACTGTGCTTAAATGAAACAAAATAGTCTAAAAACCTAAGCTATGAATACAGAGTAAAAACATCAGTTCTATATCATTGGTTAATATCCCTTATCTGATATTACATTTGAGTTAGTAGGACCTTTATCGAAAAAAATTAGATATATATATATATATATATATATAAACTGTTGATAATTATTAGCAATAACAGGCTGGTTGAATCTTGAAAAACTCGATTTTAATAAAAAAATTTTTTGACGTTCCACTATGATATTCGTAATTGAAATTTCTTTGACATTTATTGATTTAAAAAATTGAAAAGAACAGGGCTGCTTAGTATATGCTATTCAGTTCAATATTAACATTGAAAATTGTTATCACCAGATGGTAAGGGAAACCAAAGAAACCCTCACCTACGCAATGTTTGAAAATAATAATAAAAGGGTACTATTTATCTAACAACAAAGAAATGAGTCATGGGAAAACATTAAAGAAGTGGAGTAGAATTATCGGTATAGACGCTTATATGGAAGCAGCCGTTGACACGTGTTTCGGACTCTTTGGTCCTCATCAGAACGGCGTAGCCAAGTATTGGATTGAAAATTTGAAGATGAAAAAAGTACAACAAACAAAATCCTTAGATACGGAAGATAATCACACAATTGTGGTTTATTGTCTGAACTCTCCGGTATGGGAGATTTGGTCAAACTTTGCCACGGAGGCGATTAATGCTATCCGCGAGATCTAAGAACGAGTAAATAAACAATAACAATGAAATTAGTTGCTGGAAAATATTAAATAGGTAGAGCAAAATTATCGGAATAGTTCGTTTATATGAAAGTAGCCGTTTTCAATGAAATTTTTTATTTATTTAGAATTTCAAATCTTTTAAAAAAGGGGTACTTACAGTTATAACAAAGTTTAAAACCCTCAGCTTAAGTTTAGGATCATTGCCATATTTTCAGCTTGCAATATTTAATTATTTATTCGAATAGTTGTTGCCTGTGATCTATTTTTAAACTGTTGATAATTATTAGCAATAACAGGCTGGTTGAATCGTGGCAAAGTTTGACCAAATCTCCCATACCGGAGAGTTCAGACAATAAACCACAATTGTGTGATTATCTTCCGTATCTAAGGATTTTGTTTGTTGTACTTTTTTCATCTTCAAATTTTCAATCCAATACTTGGCTACGCCGTTCTGATGAGGACCAAAGAGTCCGAAACACGTGTCAACGGCTGCTTCCATATAAGCGTCTATACCGATAATTCTACTCCACTTCTTTAATGTTTTCCCATGACTCATTTCTTTGTTGTTAGATAAATAGTACCCTTTTATTATTATTTTCAAACATTGCGTAGGTGAGGGTTTCTTTGGTTTCCCTTACCATCTGGTGATAACAATTTTCAATGTTAATATTGAACTGAATAGCATATACTAAGCAGCCCTGTTCTTTTCAATTTTTTAATTCAATAAATGTCAAAGAAATTTCAATTACTCATATTATAGTGGAACGTAAAAAAATTTTTTTATTAAAAATCGAGTTTTTCAAGATTCAACCAGCCTGTTATTGCTAATAATTATCAACAGTTTAAAAATAGATCACAGGCAAACAACTATTCGAATAAATAATTAAATATTGCAAGCTGAAAAGATGGCAATGATACTAAACATCAGCAGAGGGTTTTAAACTTATCTAAAACTGTAAGTACACCTTTTTTAAAAGACTTGAAAATATAAATAAATAAAAAATATCATAGAAAACGGCTACATTCATATAAACGAACTATTCCGATAATAATGCACTACCTATTTAATATTTTTCCAGCAACTAATTTCATTGTTATTGGTTTTATTTACTCGTTCTTAGATCTCGCGGATAGCATTAATCGCCTCCGTGGCAAAGTTTTGACCAAATCTCCCATACCGGAGAGTTCAGACAATAAACCACCAATTGTGTGATTAATCTTCCGTATCTAAGGATTTTGTTTGTTGTACTTTTTTCATCTTCAAATTTTCAATTCCAATACTTGGCTACGCCGTTCTGAATGAGGACCAAAGAGTCCGAAACACGTGTCAACGGCTGCTTCCATATAAGCGTCTATACCGATAATTCTACTCCACTTCTTTTAATGTTTTTCCCATGACTCATTTCTTTGTTGTTAGATAAAATTAGTACCCTTTTATTATTATTTTCAAACATTGCCGTAGGTGAGGGTTTCTTTGGTTTCCCTTACCATCTGGTGATAACAATTTTCAATGTTAATATTGAACTGAATAGCAATACTAAGCAGCCCTGTTCTTTTCAATTTTTTTAAATCAATAAATGTCAAAGAAATTTCAATTACGAATATCATAGTGGAACGTCAAAAAATTTTTTATTAAAATCGAGGTTTTTTCAAGATTCAACCAGCCTGTTATTGCTAATAATTATCAACAGTTTAAAATAGATCACAGGCAACAACTATTCGAATAAAATAATTATAATATATATATTTATATATATATATATATATATATATATATAAAATATATATATATATATATATATATATATATTTATATATAAATATATATATATATATATATATATATATATATATATATATATATATATATATATATATATATATATATATATATGTATATATATACCTATTAATTTAATTAAGGATAGTAGCACTGGGAAAAAAAATTTGGATAATCTTTTATCTTCTTTAGGAGATCTAGAAGACATTAAGTTAAGACAATTTGAATTTTATATACTGAACAGTCCAAATTACAGGTGTTGAGTTTGTCCCTGTTGACTGAATATACGAGATAAATATAAGTATTATAAGGATTATTATAACGATTCTTCATTCATGGTGTATGTGTCATCATGTCATCGTTAATGTCTGTGAACTAGCCAGGGTACTTACATGTCTTGCAAGTGTGCATTGTATTAGGATCTGCATTAAATAGGTAACTTTTTGTGATATCTATTAATTTTTGACGTACATTTGTTTTGTAGTAGCTTCACTTCAAACGCATAATAATAATAGTCCAACTAAGTCAAACGAGCTAATAAATAATTCGTACATCAGATGGTAGTTGGTTTTAAAAAAATTCCAAAGGTGCACAACATTGTTAACTTTTTGTGATATCTATTCATTTTTTGTGGTACATTTGTTTTGTAGTAGCTTCACTTCAAACGCAAATAATTTAGATGTAAAATTTTGAACATATTGAAAACTTATGTTTTTGTAACTCACGAAGGCAGCAATTATTTTTAAAGGTACACTATTCAATGCCATACTATCAATAAACAGCAACCAAATAAAAATAAATCGTCCTTCGTTTGGACGTCTGCTTTTGGGTAATCCTGTATATAAATATTTTGCACTTGACATACATATCACATAATTCTAATATTAATCAAAACCTCTGAAAGATTAATACTAAAAAATACCTGTTTTCGCGAAAATAACTCACAGTAGCACATATTTATAGTTTTTTAAATCGAAAAACTGCTTCTTCGTATTGATAACAAAATGATAGTTATCTTTCCTTTTTTGTCTAAAATCAACTTACAACATATTCATCAAATTGAAGACACATTTTAATAATGAAAGATACATACACAATAATAAAAGATCTAAGTTCTCACACCTTTTCCATAATACCTAATAACTTATTCCACATTTCGAATATGACTGACTGTGATCCCAATATGAAGATACATGGAACAAATATAAGCTATCATCTTAGTATTCCAATATATCACACCGAAAAATTTCATTTTAGAACTCCTTGCTACGCCACTGGTCGTCTTAACATCGTGCTCAGGAGGTCCATCCAACGATAAACTGCGTCCATCCTTCATTTCACATGTCAATGATCGGCTATCACATGTGCAAATAAGAGAGCTGGTTAATTGCAGGAATACCGCACATCTAATTGATGCCCTTGTAAATTTGTCCGACCTACAAACGTGTTCAGGACCTTGCGGCGTGCCGAGGTTTTAATTCGGTTTTTGCTCTGCAAAAAGATATTTATGTCACGATGCAAGCTTCGACGTCATCAATCATTCGAATCGAAATAAAAATAGAAAAAAAGTTGGTTCCATCTGAAGTAATATAATTGTATTTTTTCCTCCATCATTCCTAACGAACAATTTTTCGAAAATGTGCTTCATAGAATACGAAGAAGTCAATTCCACATATATAAATAATATCTAACGATGTGTTAAGAGCGTTGAAATAGTTATGTAATTGCTATCGTATTCTGAAATAGAATTTCAAGATCTAACCTAACTTTATCAGAACTAACTTTCAATAATAAGTTGAAAAATAATTGAATTTTGATTGTTTTTTAGCTAACGTGGTCTATTTCGATTAGCTTCATCAGCATAACCATAAGAAGTTTTTTACTTCAGTCACCGGCTGTATGTTTTCATCTAACATTACCTGATTTTACGTAATCTCAACATATCTTTTACTTCTGTCTTCGATATAACATTGTTACCTATTCCATTATAATATAGCATAAACTGTAATTTTTTCTTTCTGTCCCTTTTTTGTGATTTTAGATTGCATTTTATGTCATTTTTGAATGACATCTAAAAACCATAGAAAGTAAACGCTGCACAAGGCCTCGAGAGTTTATGCTTTTCTTCTTTCGCGTGATCATCTATCGTCCATCTCCGTACAATTCTTTCACCCTCGTAGTGCTGTCTTCCCCTATACCTCTATATATATATATATATATATATATATATATATATATATATATATATATATATATATATATATATATATATATATATATATATATATATATATATATAAATATATATATATATATATATATATATATATATATATATATATATATATATATATATAAAATGATTAAATTGGGTACTCGGGAAATCGAACAACCATTGGTCATGATCATCTACATTTTGGTCCTAAGTTTGGACCTTCATCAGGATGCTAAATGGTGAAATACACATAGTAGTAGGGAATGCAATCTCGTTCTCGCGAGATTTCGGCCTTTTTTTAGCGAGATTGATCTCGGACGAAAAAAGGGTGAGATCTCGCGAGTTTAACTAGATTGCACTCTATCATAAAAACGTCTTATAAGCGGAAACTGACACGGACGGAGTTGCGACTTCTGGTTGTTTTGTTTGTTATAAAAGAACTTTTTTATTACTAGAAGATTTTTGTTTGATATTAGAAGAGAAGACTGGTTGTTTCTTTCATTTGTTATTTGATAGATACGTAAATCAAAGTTTACTAGTTAGAAGTTTATTAAAAATTATAGACAGATACATCTAACAATGTTTGATGCATAAAAGTCTATTGAAAAAATTCGGGAAAATAAATGTTTATCTTATAAAACTTATAATTTTTATTATTTTTTCCTAATTTATTCAAATATTGTGTTTATTTGCAAAAAAAAACACACAAAACTGCCAATCTCGCGAGATCTCGAAATTGGCGAGATCTCGCAGTATTGTTATTCACAAACTCGCGGGATCCCGCTTGAGCCCAATCTCGCGAGATTTGCATTCCCTACAAAGTAGCAAAGCAATTTAAAATGTGAGGTGTGAAAAAGTCACAAAATCCATACAAAGTATAGAGAAAACAACTTACATGTGACAAGTTGTGAAACGAATGGAAACAGTCGAAAAACACAGCATAAATCGCCAATAAATTCAAAAATACTTAAACAATAGTATCAGATATCCAAAAAATTAACATTTCAATAATTAAAGCAAATTCAGAAAACCAAACTCTAATAATTAATAACTGACAAAATGACGACGCCAGCATGGACAAGTTTATGTAGTAGTTGACAACTTCCGATAAAAATAGTCCCGACAGACCGACCATAGATAGAATGAAAAAGATCTGAACCACAAAATCAGGTACAGCAACCTCAAGAAAAACAAAACTGAAAATAAAAAAAATTATAAACATTTTTAAGATTTAAGTTGAAAGTAAACTAAAATCATAAACGGCACCAAGCTTATTAATGAAAAGAAGTTAGGTAATTGTAGATATTGTTAAGACACTCAATATCAGTTATTTTGTTAA
>JARQZK010004368.1:592500-617500 GCA_030704885.1 Cynegetis impunctata
CCTTGAAGAGTTGGTAGATTTCATTGTTATATTTTTTCCCCCATATCTCGTTTTCCCTTATTGGCCCGAACATTCGTCTTAATATTCTTCTTTCGAACACCTCCGGTTTATTCTTTGAGTTCTCTGTCATGACCCATATCTCGTATCCATAACACAATATCGGTCTGATGATGGTTTTATATATTCTGATTTTAGATTTTCTGTGTATGATTTTGGAGCGGAATAAATGAAACAGAGCGAATAGGCTTTGTTTGCCAATATTGTTCGGTTTTATACCTCCGATTCTTCTGATCCTTCGGTGTTGAGTTCAACCTCTAAGTATCTGAAGCTCTGCACTGCCTCCAAGTTGTCGTCCAATCAAGGACGGTTTTCGTTTCCTCTTGTTCTTGACTGAGTTAGTACTTTTGTCTTTTGTGCATTTATCTCTAGTCCGATATTTCTCACCTATTTTTAGTTGTATGTATGTTTCTGCCGCTTCTTCCGCTTCTCTGCGGGACATGATATTAATATGGTCTGCGTAGGCGGCCAGTTGTACCGATTTGTTTGTTAATAAGTTTGACCTCCCAGCATTTGTTTGTCGTACGACATATTCCAGAGCGAGGTTAAACATATATATATATATATATATATATATATATATATATATATATATATATATATATATATATAGGTATATATAAAGAGAGGATATCTATGTCAGAATATCCTTTTATTTACATAGGGATCAATCACTAGGCTTCATCCGTTAGGGCGTGGCGAAACCGATGCCAATTTGTTTAAAAGGTATCCCAGATTGCTCAATGCTTTTTTAGATTCTGCATCAAATTCTGAATGCAGCCATATAACACACTCGATGTGATTTTCCTTAAATTCTTATGAAAACAGGTAATTTTATTGCATATTATAAAGAGGGCCATGAATAAGTCGAAATAAAAACGAATAACAAGAGTTCAATATAACTGATTTATCACTAATAATTTTCTTTTAAATCGCACACAACAGGCAATCCAGCCTGGATTACTGATAGATCAGATATAAACATTTCATATATTCTTTATAAAAATAAAATACTACTGCTATCAGTAAATAGGAAGGAGTAAAGCTTTATCTGTGACAACGAAAGAAGATTTTTCATTCGTATGGAAGGATATCAAAATCAACTACTTTCCATGGATCCAAGACAGGTTTTATTCATTATTTTATGCGTTTTCAATTTAAAAAATTTAATTTCAACAACAAAATTTCTGATTCCATGATCAAATTTTTTATTAAAAAAAATCGTTTCTAATATAAGAATAAAAATGCCATCCCTTAAACACTAAAAACGAAGCTGAAATTGTCGAATGTAATAATGCCTTTTTTTTAATCCACATTTTGTTTATTATGTTTTAAATATCTTTATGATAT
This sequence comes from Cynegetis impunctata, assembly GCA_030704885.1. Lineage (NCBI taxonomy): Eukaryota > Metazoa > Arthropoda > Insecta > Coleoptera > Coccinellidae > Cynegetis > Cynegetis impunctata. The sequence goes on from JARQZK010004368.1 coordinate 593,908, forward strand.
GAGTAATTATTTCAGTTTAACAGCATTGCCAAATTCACATGATTATGCATATATGTTAATGACATGATATTTTCAACTAACGTTCTGTTTTTCCCCCAAAAACTTCTTCAGGGCAATACAATGGAATTCAGCTATGACTTAAATAATCCTGTGTAATCAAAAAGGGTGGGAAACAGAAGAAATTCCTCATTAAAATCAGTAGAAGTTTGTGCGAGGATGAAAAAACAATGACAATATCATTTAATCCTATTTCTTCTATTATTAATTGATCTGGATTCATCAATTGATCTTGAGTTTTATGTCACACGAGAATTTTCCTTTTCGTCATCTTGAAGCGCTTGATGATGGCGGAAGCGAGAAGATGCGGAGCGGCAGGACAGGGAACACAACCGCCAAGATAATGGACTAGTAGCGCCTCATTAACCTAATAACGTTCATTGTTTTCAGAGCTCAATCTTGCAGAGAAATCACTGCAAGGGTCACACGCTAGTCGTTGTCATAGAATGTCCATATGAGGCTCTGCGATGTGTGGGAAAACAGCAGAAAAAGAACATGATTTATGGCGTCGATAACATATACCGAATTATACTTGAGAGGACCTTAAAACGTGCATTGTTTTCCGAAAAAATATCCTGGGAAATCGGAAGGGAGATATTAGTTTTCTTTCGAAGTTTATTCCGTTACGTTATTGTTGGAAAGCAAATAAATCTTGTATCCCGAAATGAACAATACATAAATCGAGATTGTTACAATGATCTATACCTTACGGTCATCGTTTAAAAGCAATTCACAGAGTCATAAATTCAATTCCTATGCTTCAAATAATTTTATTGTACATCAGATATAAGACGAAGAAAGCTTTCACTCATTCCTTTATTTATTTTTAGAAGCAATTCCTACAAATAACATTCAGCTAAATGTTTGATTCTTAGCAATTGAATTCCATCGTCAGGCTACTAATATTTTGAATATGGCCTGCTCTGTCAGAACATAGGACGAAGATATTCAAATTAATAAAAATCAACTGAAAATTTGATACTCCTTATTTTGAGTTTTTGGTTCATATACTGCATTCCTACCTTGCGAAACATGAATATAAAGCTGGGTAAAAATGCAAGACCCCCTTAGGAATAAAAATCTATTATTTTGATTTAGGTTATATTTGAAAATGAAAATAACTAAAGCATATCGGAATCGAGGAGGAACGTGTGGGCAGCAGAGGTCCATCCCCAAAGTCATATTTTTCTATTGCTTTTATTCTTTTTCACATAACAGTGTATACTCTAAGTCCATTCGGATGAACGGTGGATGTGAGTAAAATATGAAATATCTATATTGAAAGACTGCAGCTTAAGAAAATAGTTCAAAAACTCGATAATCCTCTCCTAACATAAACTCAATTTCCACGTACCACATTTCAAAATTCTATATCCATCTGAAGAGGCTGTGGAGTTACGCAAACCTCAAACACCACATAAAAATAAGAAATACATACATAGAAAAGGTGGCGTTTGGAAAAAAAGGTTTATACTATCAAAAGGTACAATAATTTCATCAATTCAGCCGTCTAACTCAATTTTGGTTGGGTTTAGGGGTGCAAAAAAACGGTTTTTTGGTCCCATATAGGTAAGTACCTACCATAGAAAGTTGAATATCGGAAGTGTTGTTCATAACTGATTTTTGCATCTTTCGCCACTGGTTCAAAGAATTTCCGCTCATGATCTCCTTGCCCTTGTTTCGCTAAAACTTGGAAATTCCCAAATCTTTACTAAATTCATAATTATTTCGATAGTTTTGTTTTGCTTCAGGAACTCTCTCAGATAAGAAATATCAGCTCATTTGTTTTAATGAATGCAACAGGAAAAGAAAAAATATACTGGGTAAAAATTACGACTAGAAAATTATCTGTTAATCTGTAGGTATGCAATAATATAACCTATTTTCGAATACTTCTCGAACGATCTGGTATAATTTTCTATCTAAATTTTCCATTTATCCTTTCATTTCAGTTTTCAATACATCTAGGCCAAGTTTAATAAACAAACGTTTTAAAAAAAATTCAAGTAGCTTGATATCAGGATATCTTGCCGGCTATTCAGCTATATACTCCATCTGCATAAATAGGTATGGTGAAGGGTGAAGGTACTTCGTTCCATGCCCTGTTATAATAAAAATAGATTGATTAGTAATGCGTTTTATTATATATATATATATATATATATATATATATATATATATATATATATATATATATATATATTTATTTGAATTACTTTGGTCTGTGTTGTATTGTTACTAATTTGTTTTTCTTGCAATAACAGTCCAGTTGAGTTTGAAAACCGACTTTACTAAACAGTGTCCTTTTTTAGAAATATCAGAACATTTGAATTCGAAAACCAAGTTTACTAAACTGTTTAGCGAAGTCCATTTTCAAACTCAAATTGCCTGTTATTGCTTGAAAAGACAAAAAAGTATAGTAATATATATATATATATATATATATATATATATATATATATATATATATATATATATATATATATATATATATATATAAATATATATATATATATATATATATATATATATATAAATATATATATATATATATATATATTTATATATATATATATATATATATATATATATATATATATATATATATATATTTATGTACATATACAAATATAAGGTGTTAATATTTAAAAAAATATACATACGGACATACGAAAATATGAACAAATACCATCTTCATATATCTTCAAATACTATGAATTCAGATTAGTTTCATCACCATTTTATTGAGTTTATCGGTTAGGTACCTAAGCGATAGGGCTACCTTATATATGTTCTTTGTGCTCCCGATATTTTCATAAATCTGAAATTCCCTCATTCAAATTATAGATATTATTTCGTTTTCCTTTTTGATGAATTAAACACAAAGTTCTTCAAAATTCATTAGAAAAGTTATTTAATTTAATGGTCAATCGAGAATCTGGAATTCGTTACAGAAACCTGAACCATGAACATAATTAGGAAGCAACAAATTTTAAAATTGTTCTGTATAGTTTTTCCTTATAAGCTAAACATAAACCTAAAACAAACTTTAACGCTTTACTTACAGTTTTGTTTATTTAATGGCAATATATTAATAAGACGAACTATACGAACAATTTTTATATAAAATATGGTATATTCGAATATATATATTATTTTCTGTATTCAAATGGAAAAAATCACTAAATTGAAATCAGAATTCAATCTACGAATTCTAGTTACATGCCAATCTGATACCACAGTGTCTAACACAATTAAATGAGGAAGAACCCAGAATTAATTAAGGATTACACGCGCTGAATGCTTCCTGATGCAAGGACGAAACATATCGCAAAAACTGGAGTGGAAAACGAAGGGGAAGAGCACCGTGAAAACAATTCCGCAATGAATTATGCCCAAATCCATCCACCCCTTCACGCATTTCACGGCGAAAAGGAAAAACGGTTATACAACGAACGCGCGTACACGTATGTGGCAAAGTATGTGTTTTTCCACCTAACACCGCCGATTTTAAACAATCCCTCCGACTGCGCCTGGAGCGCTTCGCCGGTTCGCAACTTCGCGAAAAACGAATAACGGTCCTCCATCTGTCTGATTTAAAGGGACTTAATTCTACATAAATTGAAATATTTCTTATAGAAAGGAATTTTAACACATGAAGTATCAGTTTTACGAACTTAATGGGATGTCCATTTTTCCCTTCGTCTGTACTGAACGGCTAGTAAAAATAACCGACAACGCGTAAAACTAAATAATGTAAATATAGAAACAAAAACAGCGACTATATGTCAGTTAATGTTCCGCGTCTTTTTGAAGACAAATCCTTAAATCCAATAATAAATAACCTGTTTTGTACATCACGTGGGTAAGGGTTTGTGTGATTTTCCTTATTTTGGATTGATTGGGCCGATACTTGGTGTAAATTAATAAACATATTAAAACAATGGTTAAAAATAACAATTTACACATTTATTATAAGAAATAACGCATGACGCACGTTTCTGTGGAACTTCACCTTCTTCAGATGCTAATCTGAAGAAGGTGAAGTTCATTAGCATCTGAAGAAGGTGAAGTTCCACCGAAACGTGCGTCATGCGTTATTTCTTATAATAAATGTGTAAATTGTTATTTTTAACCATTGTTTTAATATGATTTCCCTTACCTTCTCATGTTGAAACACCTTACTGCTGACTGACTGAATAAGAACATAATAAGTAACTTAAGACGTCAACAGACGCTAAAAATTTAATGAAACATAGGTAGTTTTTTCATTTTTAAATTTTTAAAAGATTTATAAATTTTTCCTGAAACAAATATTCAAGAACAAATATTGTACATTTTGTGGGTTCGAGTTCTCACCTTACTATCTAATATCACCACAGCAGCAAAAAATTCATGTGATGTAGATTTTTTATTTTTAAATAAAGGTCTTGCTTGAATTGAATAATTATTTGCATAAGCTGCATAAGTTGTATGAAATATAGTTTTCTGTTACTTCGACTTATATACGAGTAAATAACAATATAACACAGGCAGGGTGACTAAAGCTATTACCAAAAATGGATGATATATCACTTGAGTTATACACTTTCATAACAGAAGTGTTCTTGCTATAGTCATATTTTAATCAAACAAACAATAAAATAAAAGTACCTACCTACTAGGAATATACAATAATTTTTCGTAGATATAACCGGAAATATCTTGTTCATAAAATATCGAGATAAGAGTATTTAATAGTTATTGATGTACCAAGTGCGTTATATAGATCCTAACGCCCGGAGGGTAACATTCGGCCCGAGGGATGAATGTAGCCCGATGGGCGTTAGGATCAAGTAACGCACGTGGTGCATACAAGATTTTATTTTTCACGAAAAAGTTATTTTATTATAATGAAAAATCTATTTTGAAATCGGTTCATTGCTCCTATACTTTCCATTTTCCTTCTCAGATATAGTAGGCATGTCATATGTTGATATTTTGACGTTTGTGAATATTTATGTCATCATATTTAGTGAATGTCATTGCTGCTTTCTTTGTGTAGTCTCATAGAAATAATGGAAATGAAAATGAATTTACCCAAGAATATCATAGAAAATATAGGATTATGAATTATTTAATCAATGGAAGTTGCTTCATTTCTCCTCGTACAATTAGCGGGCGTTATGATCCATTATGCCCGCTCATGACGCCCTAGGGCATAATGAGTGTATTTATATCAACCGTATCTAAGGTAAAATCAACAAATAATATAAGTGAAAAATGAAAAACAATTCAATGAAAAAATATTTCAAATTCACATAGGAAGTAAATAAGCAAATTACCCACCAAAAAAAATCGTTTTGATATATCATCAGCTGTAACACAAGATTGCCAAAGAATCATCACTCATTGTACATTTCCATTTCCCCCCTGTTTGCGAATACGCATCCCGGTAAGTGTTAAGTGCTGCGTTAGCTGTTTAATTGTCCCACTGTAATTTATCGTTCTCCACTTTGTTCTCTCACATGTTCCTCCTTTTCATTTTATACCTGTTTTTAGTATTTTATTACGCAGAGTTTGAGCTGAAATATGGCGCACGTTTTAAGTATCACGTGTGCCGGTATAAACCTTGAGGATTAAACAGATTGGAGTAGAACCATCTATGCTATAGATCTCAGACCTATTTACTGTTCCGTTATATATATCGTTTGGTACTTGGGATATGATAAGAAGCTTCTACTTTACACCTTCACTATAGCATTAAAATATTGCTGCACAATACTATGTTTCGCACAAATGTTTGCCTGTCAATTGGGTCTACCCAAGGGGTCCAAAAAGCATTTTCTGAGGTACTTGGAACTTGGCCATTGTGACTTATTCCCACCTATAGTGGTTTCCTCTTGAAAAAACAGACCGTTGAAAATTAGTATTTTTAGAAATCTTTCTCCCAAATATAAATCTTTCTTCTAAGAGAATAAGACAAATTGTGGTTGAGAAAAACGATACTAGGAGTTAATTCTTCGTCCCGTATGTCAAGAGGCAGGCAACTACACCAGAGGTTGTGCAAATATATCAATGTTTATGTAAGTTTAACATTAACTTCTTGAGTCTCCATGAACTCGTAATTGAAAGCCAAGTACGATTGAACAAATTTGTAGGTCATTCGTTATTTTTTCACCGTTTATACATAGAGAACTTTGAGTTTCGCAAAAAGAAAAGGGCTAAGAGATGGAAATAACTTTAGACTGAGCAACCTTCATTTCGTACTTAAAATATCTTTCGATTCAAAAATTCATCAAGGATTACTGATCAACAAGCACATCTGAAGGTTTCCCTATCAGCTTCTTTCAAAATGCATCTATTTTCCATTAATATAGGGTCAGATGCTTAAATATAAAACATATACACACATACACAAAAACAAAATAAACTGTATCTCACCAGAATGTTCGTCGGTAGTTGTCACCTTCTAATTGACTAGGTACTTGACTATCGAATTTCCGTTTACCCGATGTGTAATCGTTCATGCGTATAGAGCTTATGTATTACAATAATGGGGCATATATCGAACTTAGGCACTTTATATCTATTTTGTTGTTTACTGTGTTGTTTTGGTTCTTTTGTATGAAAATCATTTCTAGGATTTCGCGTGATTTTGAGTTTTTTTCTACCGTTAGTATGTGTGTTTCAGCGTAATCGAAATCATGTCTTTCTGATTGTTTGTGTTTGTTCAGTGCAGTTTCTGCTGTTTTGGCATATCTATAATAATAATAATAATAATAATAATAATAATAATAATAATAATAATAATAATAATAATAAAGGACTTTATTTTAACCTCAGCGAAGTCAATCTAAAAGCTTCTCCACTTAACTGAGGACCATAGTATACATCGCCTATTTGTAATAGACTCGACAGATCCACTTACAAAATATATAAACAATTAAATATAAATAAAACAATATGAACAAAAAATCAAAACATCACTTTAACACTTCATTCGGTTATCCGTTGTCCATTTGACGTTGCAAGATGTATTCTTTAACATAATATTTGAAGCCTGTACGCTTATCCTTAATGCTCTGCGGAATATCATTGTATAACTTAGCACAATTATATGAGAAGGAACGTTCGAAAAATGAGGTATTATGCTTAGGAATTGTGAGCTGGCCTGTAATGCCCCTAATATTGACACTATGACATTCAGTTCTAAATTTAAGTTTTTCAAATAGATAGAATGGCTCACAGGACTCAGTAATTTTATGTATTAAACAAGTCAGGTGAACAACGCGTCTGTTCCTCAGTTTTAACCATTGAATATCATTGATGTAACCAGTACAATGCTCTCTACGCTTTATTGGACAAATATATCTTATGCATGAGTTCTGCAGTTTCTGTAGTTTATGTGCATATTCTTGATCCAGGCATGGCCCATATACAACGTCGCCATAATTGGCAAAGCTAAGCACCAGGCTGTCACATAACATGTTCCTCAGTTGTGAGTCAAGGAATAACTTACTGTTTCGCAGAGATGCATAACCCTTCTGTATTATAAGTTGTACGTGTTTTCTAAATCGCAGCTGAGCATCCATAACAAATCCAAGATTTTTACTGAATCTACATGATTTATGTTTTGATTTTCGACTTTGACAGTGAATGATTTGCTCACTTCCGTATGTGATGGGCCAAATATCATCAAATTAGTTTTATTCACATTCAGCCTTAATCCATGATTCGATGAATATTCAACCAGACTATCAATAGTATCCTGAAGAGCAGACTGCGCATCCTGAATCTTACCTTTTTCAAATTCAATGTATATCTGAGTATCGTCCGCAAACTGATGCAAGCTACAGACGCCGATATTTCTAGACATATCAAACATGTACAAAACAAACAATAGGGGCCCAAGTATAGAGCCTTGAGGTACACCATGCGATACGTTAAGTAAATCTGATCTTTTATTATCTATGGTCACGTATTGTTTACGTCCCTCCAAATAGCTTGTCAACAGTTCTCTAGATTTGCTTGAGAAATTTAGATGTTTAAGTTTAGCAATCAACAGTCTATGCACGACCAGGTCGAATGCTTTGCTGAAATCAAGCAACACTAATGCCGTATTCTTACCCTTATCACAAGCATCTATAATGTCATCAACAATTTTTAACATGGCTGTAGTGGTACTGTGGGCTTGTCTGAAGCCAGACTGAGTATTTGGGTAAATACCTCGTTCCTTTATATAATTTTTCATCTGACTTACTAATATTCTTTCAAATACCTTCGAAATAACCGGTAATAAACTAATTGGTCGTAGATCAGTTATAGAAACAGGTTCTTTTATTTTTGGCAGAGGAACCACTATAGCTGTTTTCCAGTGTCGAGGAAAATGACCATAATCTAAACACGAGTTGTATATATGCATCAAGTGTTGAGTAATTTGCGGACAACACATCTTTAACATTTGTAAATTGATGCCATCCGATCCTACAGCATTGGACTTAATCAAACCAAGCCTGTTATTTATCATCGGTTCCGTTATCCTGGTAAAGTAAAAACTATTGGGATTACCACTAATTTTGTTCGTTGAATAATAATTTATTACGTCTTCATTAATATTGGTATTCATGCTTTGTGTGTGTGCTCTATATCTGTGGGATTTAAGTCTATCTTGTAGACGTTGTGAGGTTTGCCCGATTTATACTTTATTGCAATCTTTGCAGGGAACGCTGTATACTACGTGGGATTTCTTTTCTATTGGAATTTTGCTCTTTAAGTTGGTGTAGAGTTGTTTCATCTTATTCTGAGGTTGATGCGCTATCTGTATACTGAACGGTCTTGAAATGTTAGTTATTTTCGGGGTTAGGTATGTGACGTATGGAATAGGTACGTATATTCTTTTATCTATAGACTCTGTTGTGTTAGATCTTGGTTTCTTGTTGTGGGTTTTATGCACTTGGATTTTGATGTTTTTCTTTATTATATGGGGAGGGTAGTTGTTGCGTATTAGAAGTGATTTCGCTTTTTCGAGTGTTTCGGGTCAGAATCTGGGAGATGTTAATTGGACAGCTCTGTATAGTACGTTGTTAACAATGGCCTTTTCATGTGAGATGTGGCGTGCTGAGTAGAAGTCAATTAACCGGTTAGTGACTGTGGTCTTAGTGTACCATTTCGTGTTTAATTTGTTTTTATTACGAATTATTGTCATGTCCAGAAAATTTATAGAAAAATTGGTTTCTGCTTCGAGAGTGATCTGTAATTTAGGATAAACATTGTTGAAGCTCCTCAAGATTTCATCTACCTCATTGGGGTTGGCAATAAGTAAACAGTCGTCTAAAAATCTTTTGTATGAAGTTATTTTGAATATATCATCCTGTAATATTTGTTCTTCTATAAATTCCATGACTATCTGTGCTGTTACACTCAAAATGGGACTGCCGATTTCTGTTCTGATAATTTTTAATTTTGATATGTAATGTTTTGAAATAAACCTGTTATACTAATAATTTATATCTCTTTGTATAAATATATATACATATATATCTATATATATATATATATATATATATATATATATATATATATATATAATATATATATACTTCTGAAATGATAATGAATTAAGCTCTGCTAGTGGTGCATATAATTCACTACTTTTATAATGGACATTTAAATGAAGTACTTATCAACCTAATGCTGTGAAAAATATTAGAAACTCTCGAGTACCTTCTCTCGAAACTGTTGAGGTTTTGTTACGTTTTTCATTATAATGGAATGTCGCCTGATAGTATCTTTATGGTTAGTAATGATTAAATTCACCGGTATGAATCGAAGGATATACCAGTGTCATCCAACGTCTCGAAAAGATCATCTTCCACGTGTTTACGAATCTTTTCGGAGGGTCTTTAATACCTTCAAACTCTTTTTTCAGTTTAGAAAAATAATGTTGTATATTTTCAAAGTAGTAGCTGCAATTTACCCATGGCGAAAAGTACCATAGGAAATGGTACCTTCTCGATAACGAAAAGTTAATATTATTCATTTTCTCCGGAAAAGTCAAAACTCTCGCGTATATCTTGATTAAACCTCGTACAAAACGAAATAAACATTTATTCCGCTCTGTTTCGTGGTCCCATAATGTTCGATGAAAGTCCGCCATAAATTTCCGGTTTCTCTTCATCCTGTTCCCTTGCGCACACATGGTTTTCGTTGCAAACGCATAGAACGCAAACCGTATACGCATAGAGATACATTATTTTTGATATTCGCCAGATATGCCACTTTAATTCAATTCACGACGGGCGGCACGCGATCCTAAATATGCACAATTTGTGGCCCCTTCTTCAAATTTTATTACTCTAATATCTCGTATTTTACTTTAGCTCTCCTTTGTACTAATTTCAATTTATTCCCCGGCGTTGTGTTCTGTGTAAATCGATAGACGGGGGAATATTTATTATCTGCACTCTATGGTCGCCGGTTAATGAATTCAATGTATCATTTCGATCACGGTATTATATAAAACAGTTTGAATTGTCTTGTTCCGTGATCATATATCATATTATTTCGTATATGTGGAATTGAATGAATAAAATAATCTAAATTTAATTTCTATTTTACTATCTTATATTCATATTTAATTATAGATAAATACGAAGAATTCTTTCAAAATTAAACATCATTTCGGTTCTTGGCTAGAAAGAATTATGAATTTAAATCTAGTCTAGGCACATAATATATTGAAACTTCAGCTTTAGCGAAAAGTTTCTTAAAAAAAAAAAAACAACAAAAATCCCAAACCTGACGCATGTCACCTCAAGGAGTTGCCAGTAGGTACAATCAAATATGCACTGTTGGACAGTTCTTGGCAATAACTTTCTAATAATATCTACACTTAGTGTAACAACTCTTACCTGAACCCGGAGAGCCCTTTGAAGTGTCCGTTTTTCATTGTTGAGCGATAATGTACATCTTGCACAAAAAACCAAAAGATAATGATAATTAATGAGAGTTTGATATCGTCATCATGGCATGGCTTCTTGGTTTACAGAAATTGGTGCGCAGCTTAGTAGATCAGGTAGTTTTAAAGAAAATACTGGGCATTTTGTCAGGACACTCAGAGGCTTGAAACTTGACCATATATGTAGGTTTCTTATCCCACTGTGAGGTATGTTCTACTAACCTGGTGCCTCTTGGTCAAACGGACTGTTGAAGATTGGTCATTATGGTCGAATTTCTCGAATGAACTATACATGAGAAGAGCAGACGCTCCAGAAATAATAGACGCATTTCATTCCAACGGCTCAACATAGGCAGAAAGTCCGGAAAATATTTGGACCACAGAAGTTGAAGAAGTTTTTTTTTTCAAATATGTTTTATTTTCTGTAGGAATATTTTCCGAAGGTTTTTCAATTTAAAATTGTGGTTTTTAAATATTTGTCGGTTTCCACACATTTATAAATGTTTGCATAAGGGAAATAAATTATTTGATAGATTGATATTATATTAAATCATTCTTGAGAGATATTTTGGGTTTAATAAATCATATGAGGATTAAGTCACTTCGCCAGAAATGTTAAGAGGCTATAACTATTCCAAGGGGTTTTCATTATCTCAAGGGGTGTGTTAGTTGAACCATAGCTTTATAGGTATCTGTGAAGACATGATTGGATGCCGAAAACGATGAAATAAACCCGAATCTCATTGGGATCTTCTTTTGTCATTTAAAAATTGAGTTCTTAGGTCTGCACAAAAAGAAAATAGCTAGGTAGAAAAAGAAAATTTGACTAAGATACCTTTATTTCGTACCTCAAAATATCTTACAATTTAAATATTTCTTAAATTAACAATTACGGATTTATATGCATAGCTGGAAGTTCTTGCTTCAGTGTCAACCTCCTGCATCCATTGGTACATCTTGATTAACAAAACTAAATTTGAATTTACTACGTTTATTATCACAAAATATTTTGAAAAATATAACACTGCGATTGCAATTTCGGTCACTAGACCATCATCGGGCAGATTGAGTTAAGAACTGAATACAGAATAATTATAGATTTGCGCTTACGGGTGGGAAAGGATTATTGCAGGTACCTAAATAGACAAGAGGAACATTTTTCAAGAAGGGCTAATCGAGTGAATTTCATAAATTGGTACAATACAATGTTCTTCGAAAAGTCATTATTGTTTAAATACACTAAATATAGGAGAATATATCAAGTCAATCTGGTCGTTCAGCAAGATATCTTTTGCATTATGATTGAGTTTAAAAATTTCTAATGATTCTAAGTAAGTAAGTTTGGTTCCTTTCGGTAATTTGTGCATGATTTGAAAATTATCTATTTTTGGAAATGGGTGGTGGTTTTCACGGCAATGATTTGAAAACGTTGAATCCGTTTTATTTTTCAAAAAAGATTGTTGGTGTTCTTTAAATCTTGTCTTGAACGATCGACCAGTCTGACCTATATATACTCCTTTACATACAGGACAAATCAACTTATAAACTCCTGAACTTTTAAATTTTGAAGTGATATCTTTGGCATTGAATAAAAATCCTGAGAGTTTTGTCTTAGGTTTGAAAGCAATTTTAGTATTACATTTAGGTATGACATTAGCAACTTTTTCTGTTAGAGGGCCAAAATATGTTAAAGATGTGAATTTTTCCGATTTTTCTACTTTTAATTGGAGATATATGCTGTTGTACGCTAGTTGATTACGTTTCTTGTTTATCATTTTATCTATCAAACTTGTATGAAAACCATTATTTGACGCAATTAGTTTTATAGTCGAAATTTCTTTCGCTAAATTTGATTGATGATGGTCTAGTGACCGAAATTGCAGTCGCAGTGTTATATTTTTCAAAATATTTTGTGATAATAAACGTAGTAAATTCAAATTTAGTTTTGTTAATCATGTTAAAGTATCACGTAGTAACGACGCATTCCATCAACTATTTAAAAAGGTACATCTTGAGTTTAAATTATATCTCAAATTTTATTAATTTCCAATAACAATCACTTTTAGGAGGATACTATTTATTTTGTTCTATAATAGTCAGATAAAATATTGAGCGAGCTATTCACTAATTCAAAAAAAAGTTTGTTCCTTTTCACGGATCACAAATGAGATGCACAACATAACTGAACTTGCATATGTATGGGACGTCATACATTTTCCCGTTATTTACAAATTACTGCGGTTAAAATATAGTAAATTATTGGAATCATCTCGGGGCGCCAGAGAAGCATTATAAACTTTAGTTTTTACCGAAACATGATCACATAAAAATTATTTTATTATCGCCACAATTATGGTGCCATTGAAGACAAAATTCCGATTTTCTTGGAATAGTGAGGATGAAAATTAAATTATGTCAGGATGCTATGCGCGTGTTGTAGAATTGAGTAATCAAAGATTAGTTCCTGCAGGAAATCAACCCTGTTCTTATCTCTTTTGTATAAAAGTTGAGCAAACTTTTTGACATCTAATTTCTAACTGTGCTGTGATGCCTTAAAGAAAATTTCCGCAAAATCGTCCGTCGAACCCTTTAGATTAGAAATGGCAGAAAAACGGAAGATCAGAGCAAAGTGAACAGCGAACAAAGTCTAAAAGTTGTCCGTAAGTAATTATATCTCCAATTATAGATAGGGGCCCTTTTATTGATGATAACTTCGAGGCCCTGTGCTTTACGCCTATTATAAATATATTTTTTAGCATGATAATAAGAAATTGAAGCATGGTTGAACACACAACTTCTTAATGACTTAATGGTTCTAAGACGAACTGATATAACTGTTTTACAGCGGTCGATCTACCCGCAACAGGTCCGGATCTGATTTTTATCAATGCACATTTTATTACAAAATCAAAAAATGTACGCTTTCCACAAAGCGCAATCAATACTTGAAAAGAAAAAATAATTTAATGGAAAAATTAATACATATCGTAATAAATAAAATATGTAGAAATTTTCACAGATCTAATTGAAATAAGTAGGTATGGCGCGTAGTATTATGTAATTGATATTTGTATCTAAAATGGTAATTGTAAAAAACCTGGGTCTTTCTTAGTTCAATTCGATATCTGAAAAGTTCCAGGATAATTTATTTTTACTACGATATATTCTGATATCTCAAAAAGGTATAATGGTGAAACAACTATTCGATTATAGAAGGTCGTTACTGGATGTAAATTCATTTCAATTAGAAACGAAATGAGATAAATTTGGCAGACGTGGATCTTCTACCTATGTGTATAGATAAAAATTTTTGATCAGAGAAATATTCAACGGGACAGATATTTTGAGTGCAAAATGAAGGTTTCTTAATCAAAACTTATTTTCTCTTCTAAGCTTTTTTTTTTGGACAACTGAAGGTTCTCTTGTTATAAATGACAAATAGTTAACCATAAACCCATGATTCAAGTTACACACTCTTTGACATCATTGCGCACCCTTTGGTTTAGTTGCACACCCTTTGACATAATTGCACACCCTTTGACATAGTTGGACACTCTTTGATATAGTTGCACCCCCTTTGACATAGTTGTAGATCCTTTGACATAGTTGCACACCCTTTGACATAGTTGCACAACCTTTGATATAATTGTACACCCTTTGGCATAGTTCCACACTAGTTGACATAGTTACACACTCTTTGACATAGTTGCACACACTTTGACATAGTTGCATTCCCTTTGATGAAAATGCATCTCCTTTGGCATCATTGCGCACCCTTTGATATAGTTGCACACCGTTTGACATATTTGCACAGCCTTTAGTGTAGTTACATATGTCTTGACATTCCTGACGAATTGATTCACCCATCTCACAATTCCGCTAACCCATAATATCTCTTATTCTCTCAAAAATCGTTTTATGTATGGAAGAAATTCGACCAATTTGGCAATATTCAACAGGATTGTGGAGAAACATATGAAAATCCTATAAGGCTAAGTGTTAAGTCTCTGAGTTGTGTCCTGACAAAATGTTTTTTGTTCCTAGGAACAACCTAGGGACCTGCTGGTCAAAAAGTGCACCAATTTCCAAGATTTTGCCAAGACCTATCCAACGGTAGGTATTTTAGAGACTTTTCTTCATTTCCCACCGATAGAGGACAATAAATGAATCGCATTCCGTTTAAAATTACTTCTCATGCTTTATTTTCAAATGTAACAAAGTCCCAAAATATTCAGCAAATAAAATTATTGTGTAACAGATATTTAATTGAATCTCAAACGGAAGCAAGAAACCACAAATCTATACTAGGCTGAAATATATTTAGTATGTTTCTACTATAAATATTCCTAAACGGTGTGATAATTTTATTATTAGGACATTCTTATCAGTTAAAAAACAAATACTAATTTTGAAGAATTAACACATTTGATTTAAAAGAAATATGTAACCGCAAGGCCGACCCTGAATCATTTATGAGTGGAAAAAATCGGAGACATCGGATTCCGCCTTGGTCTAGATGCGAAAAAATTCATTTCGCGGACTCTTAAACTTTGTTTGCGGTCCAAGCAATTAAAAATCCTATTTCTGTAATTATCAGGCATAAAATTCGTTCCTTAATGTCCTTGTTTCGACTGAGTAAATTCACTCACTGTACCGCAAAAGTGAATATCACAACATTTTGAATATTTAGGATCACGTTCACTAACGACTGCACTCATATTGAAAGACAAATTGATGTGAAGAAATTCTTGACCATATATAATGCTAGTTATATGGTATCGAGATGAGATATATTTTTCAACGTTTCGACTACTCATATTATAATCTCCTTATTTATTATACATTATGAAATATCAGCATAATAAAAATACAATTGAAGTTTCTATAATTTTAAGACATATTTCAAATCTCAAGAAATCGATTTTTAAATATCTACAGAATATACATACACACACGCACGCACACACACCTATACACCATCGAAAGTCTCTCCTAAGGGAGCCCTAAAAATGGAAATAAATTGGGCATTTACAATACTATACAGTCCAATCTATTGAAAACTTCCAACCCCAAATATAATGGAGATCTTCTACCTATTCTGAACTTAAAATTAGGTAATACAAAAGCTTTCCTTCAATACACTACAGTATGTGTATTTTATGGGATAAAGTACAACTAAAAACACTGATATGGTTAGTTTGAAATGAAAACAACTTGTTTATCTTTAGATTAAACTTTAAACACTGAGGAAAATAATGAATATATTGTTACGTAGAAAGTATAAATTATTTATACAGAAAGCAATAGACAATTTTTACTATATTGTAATTGACAATTTCACTAGTTGTGTAGAATAATTTGAGAATGACATATCTTGCCTCAGCCCATATCTTTTTTCTCTGGAAGTAGCTTAAATCTGTTATTTAATATTTTTTAATATAGGTAATGTATAATATCTGCATCTCCCGCCAAGTATGAGTGGGATAGGAAAGGTAGCTTTAAAGTAACAGGCACAAATAAAATTTTCATATAAAAAACATTGCAACTTACTAATACGCCTTAAAAGTGTAACTGGGCGGTTTCTATAACACTTCTACTTTTCCAGTCCAAAATGATAGTTCTGCGCATGCGCAACTACGCGCCGCGACTATGTATGTTCTGTACAGGAAGTACAGAAATTCAAACAGCCTTGGATAACAAGATGGAGGTTAACGTATGACAGATCTATTCTCTAAAATATCTATGATTCAAGATGACATTTGACAGTTACGAATGACAGATCTGATGTATGACGTATGACAGATCTGAGTTTTAAATCCAAGATGGTGGATGACAGAGAAGGATTTATGCGCGCTGCTGAAAGAAAACGTATGGGTGCCCTCGGGAGTCTTCATCTGGACTCTCTCTATATGATGTGAGAAGCATCTTAATATTTTGTGCCTAAGATTTGCCAGTTGAAATATTGCAAATTATTAGTAATGAAACACTATATACAGATATATATATATATATATATATATATATATATATATATATATATATAAATATATATATATATATATATATATATATATATATATATATAGCGCTTATAATTTCAATAAAAGAAATGAAACACTGGCAAAGAACTACCTTCTGCTAGCTGTTAGCACTGAAATAATCAATTCAAGGAGTTTTGGATTGATTGGGCCGATACTTGGTGTAAAATAATAAACATATTAAAACAATGGTTAAAAATAACAATTTACACATTTATTATAAGAAATAACGCATGACGTAAATGTGTAAATTGTTATTTTTAACCATTGTTTTAATAAATTCAAGGAGTACCTGTATACTGTAATACAGTTATCGAAAAGTTCAAATTTCATTGGAAGTTTATATATAAATCATGAACCGAAATCAGGATAAGTATTAAAATATTCAATCAAACGTATCGCCTTCTATATCAGGAGAAAACTATTCAGTGAATTGATGATAATATATGGGAATTATCATAAAATAAATGGCAATACTTTCGCGCAAGCATATTTAGAATAGTAGTATCTCTTGTGGTCTGCATAACGTTCTATAAAAGGGAAGGATGGGAATTATTTTACCAACTAAGCGCTTGTTGAAAGGGGAAAACTCGTCCCAGTTTTCAACTATTTTCAAACAAATCCGTTTGTGCAAAAGGCGGGAAAATATTCGAAAGAAAAATATAGGATAATTTACGTTCTCGGTGTGTTTCTTGTGATGGCTAACCAAGCTTTCTGACGAATTCTTTACACTGGCAAATGTTATGCGGATATTTTGTGGCAAGGTGAAATGCGAAAAGTCGATTTGTAGTTGGTCAGCGAATAAAACCTTTGAAATATTGTTAGCAGGAGTTTTCATATGTCAACTTAAAAACTAAAAGAAACTAGTTTGAAGTTTCTGTAATGTTTTGTGCAATATGAAACAAATAGATCTATGTGCCAAAAGGTTTATTTACTATTCAAAAATAATTAATATCAGCACGAATAATTGACAGATGCATGACTTTTGAAACTGAAGAAACTTTGAGTGATTAGAACTTTCTTGTTAAATCTTTGTTGGGAAAATTTTTTTGATTCTTAGCTAGTAACTGTATATTCAGAAGCAACATAATGTAGAAAAGTTGCCGTGGACTTCTACTTGGCACGAAAAGATCAATACGTTAAATTTTTAAAATTGAAACCTACTTCAAAATTGAAATTGTAAATTTGATTCAGTTATCTTGGTGGATCGAATGAGCTGAATACGAAAGAGGAAAAATCCATTCATTGCTACCTGTAAAAGGTATAAAATTTGAGCGCTTGTTACTTGCGGCGGGTGAATGTTGAATTACATCAAAATGGATGTATCAACTGTACTCTTGCTTAGCGATTATAGTAACCACCTTCGGGTGTCAGGACGTAAGAGTTTCGTTGCCGAAATGTTTTCTTCTATTCTGAAAGATGTGGTTCAATTGTTTCCGACTGGTGGCGCTGTGTCATATTTATATGTCATGGAGTTACTAGAAGAAATATGTATGACCGTTTGAAATGTTGGTTTGGTTATCACTCCCGGTGGATGGATGATACTGATGAGCCCCGATAAGGGCGAAACAGTCTGTCTATCAATTTCCATCGTTTGTGATAAACAAATTAACATTTCGAACAATTACCGTCTGGGGTAGATGTTGATATTTCGATGCTTCGTGAACTCTTATAGCCAGCTCCGCTAGGAGGTTTGTTTGATTAGTTTCAAATAAATGTCCTAGTTCATTTCATTTTATTGCCACGAACGTGTGTCGTTAACACGAAGAATTCTGTTTTCCATTCATTGCTACCTGTAAAAGGTATAAAATTTGAGCGCTTGTTACTTGCGGCGGGTGAATGTTGTAATTCATCAAAATGGTTGTATGAACTGTACTCTTACTTAGCGACTATAGTAACCACCTTCGGGTGTCAGGACGTAAGAGTTTCGTTGCCGAAATGTTTTCTTCTATTCTGAAAGATGTGGTTCAATTGTTTCCGACTGGTGGCGCTGTGTCATATTTATATGTCATGGAGTTACTAGAAGAAATATGTATGGACCGTTTGAAATGTTGGTTTGGTTTATCACTCCCGGTGGATGGATGATACTGATGAGCCCCGATAAGGGCGAAACAGTCTGTCTATCAATTTCCATCGTTTGTGATAAACAAATTAAACATTTCGAACAATTACCGGTCTGGGGTAGATGTTGATATTTCGATGCTTCGTGAACTCTTATAGCCAGCTCGCGCTAGGAGGTTTGTTTGATTAGTTTCAAATAAATGTCCTAGTTCATTTCATTTTATATATATATATATATATATATATATATATATATATATATATATATATATATATATATATATATATATGTTATATATATATATATATATATATATATATATATAAATAAATATATATATATATATATATATATATATATATATCTTCATGCATTTCAGTGTACATTATCAAAGACTAAAATAGCACAACTAAGGTGGATTGTATATGGTAGTTAATTCATATATATTTCTTATATTCGGATTAAAAAGGATGTTCGAATACGGTCTTAAGAATTTTTTATATTCGGATTAGAAATTAATTTAGATATATGATTGCTCACTTTACCTCACTATATTAGAGAAAAGTACTTTTTAGGATTTGTTCCAATATATGGTAGAGACTCTCACGATGAATCATCGATCTGAATTCCGACAGTTTGTGACTACAATACTGTTATTTGTTGTTTATATATACATCCGGCGTTAAGTAAGTTATTTTAATACAGATTTGAATCTAGAAAATTGGTTTGGTTTTCAATATTTGTATCTAATTTATATTTTATGTTTTAATGAATATTATTCTGATTCAGTAAACTCAAGAACATATTCAATTGCTGCGAAGTACCTGTGACTCAAGTGATAAATATCTTCGACGTATCTGTAACAGTAAAATATATGAATTCTCTCCATAAAATTACAATTTACTTTTATAATAATAAATATAGTAGAGAATTGATTGATTCCATAGTAAATAATAGCAGGCATAATAATCAAATTAGGTTCAATCATTAATTGAAACTGTATTGAGATTTAGTAACATCCTTGGTGGAGGGCGCTCTGGGTTGTTATCCAGATAGTAGCTCGGCCATGATTTGTATTGGGGAACAATTAGAAACTTATTAATGCACCGAGTCGAATAAGCTGCACTGATGAGATCTAATAAGATCGAAACAGCTGTATGCTGATTTTGAGTCGGGGTGACTTAATGATTTCTATAATTCACTGTTGGATTATGAATGTAGAATTCTTCGTCGGGGAATACATATAACCAGCTCTCTTGGAAAGTTGGTTGAAAAATTCTCCTTGTTCACTCTATGTAGTATATTTAATTGACCATGGTCAACTTGTAGGCGAAAAAATGTTAATACTCAATCTAGATCTGGTAAATTGAATTTTCCATTTGGGGTTAGATGGAAGAGCAGATGTATGTTAAGTGCCAAATATATATTTCGTATTGTATTCTAGGAATTACATACAAACTGAATATCGCCCTAACTATATATAAACAATGTAATTATTTTTTAGTAATTGGTAATAAAGACATTTATTATTATTTTTTTTTTCGTCCGTGGTGTGAGAGGAAAAATCTTTTATGGACTACCCTGAGAGTATCCCGCACACATTCTCAGGGTGTGTGAGACTCCGGATGTTACTGGTTACTCACTAAAAAACCTCTCACACATTCCTTGGAGTAGTTCTTCATCCTGCCCTTACAGCGTCCCTTAAAAATAGAGATGAGCTGCAAGCGGCCTCCATAGTTCATGGGACCTGATGACTCGAAGTGACCACTGCTTTCTGCATTCTGCGCGTCAATATATCGGCCAGAGATCTGCATGCCAGAATAATTTTTTCAATTCTGTCAAATAGTTAGCTCTCATTCCGCCTAGACAACCTATGATTAGTACGACCATCATCTCTTTATGCCCTGGGTATAGTTTCCTCAGCTCGAACATAAAATCTCTGTATTTTTCCCTTTTCTGTTCTTCTTTCATCACCACATTAATTTCGGCAGGGGATGAAAACTCGACAACAAACAATTCTCTGTGTTCTTTGTCCAGTAGGACTATATCTGGCTTTATTGCGTGGATTATTATTATTATTATTTTCATCATTACCGCCTATCCTATAGTAGAGAATTTATCAATTTTATATACTTAAAGTGATGAGATAAAAAGAAGTGAATAATTAATTTATGTTAAATAAAAGAATCCTTCTACTTGCAATAATTCTCAATGGATCGTTTACCTTCCGAAAATAATTCGTCGAAATTCACTCACAGAGAATACTATCATTGCAATCGAAATATACTCGGAAAACGGAAATATTTAATAAACTCGTGAAACACTCAGAACATCATGAATCCAATATTGCTGCTTTATTAATATGTAATTACCCGGGTCTACCTGTTCAAGAACATAATGATGCAAAATATCTGCAACTGAATACTACTCCTTGCCAGTTATGCTGATTGCAAGGCATGATTTAAACAAGAGCTCTCTAGATATTCTACTCCTAGCCCTTGCTTTACAAGACTCAACTAACCGTTTAGATCTGTTATCGCTAATGAAATTGCATCATATTCGATTTTTATACACTCTACACTGGTTGTTTTTTTTTCTTCAACTGAAAAAAGTTAATAAAAATGCTGATTATTTTGCTATATATTTTGTTCTTCCTGAATTTCGGTGAACTAATTAATCTTGATTACTACTCGACTACTGAATTAAACAATATAAAATGAATCTAATATACTTTTTAATGAAGCACATGCATCCCCTATGTTTTGACTCACCTTCTGTACTTTAATGAACTTAAATTTAATATCAAATCTTCTCGATGATGAATAGTGATCACGGAATTTTAAACTGTTGAAAATTTTACAAAGCATATTTTCATATTTTTATGAATTCTTTTAGTATCTAATTTTGTTTAGTACCATGTTCGTAACCTTCATCGTCATCATGAATGTGATGAATACTTCTTTCCTCAACATATTCAGCATTGGTCATTATGTTTACCATATTTATTATTATCATCATAGTAATTATTATCATCATTGTCCATTTTCATTATCATCGGTCATCTTCTTTTGCTTCATTATTACTATTAGTTCAATCATCGTCATCATTATCTTCAGCATATTCATAATCATCATCATCATAATGGTTTTTATTGTCAACATATATATATATATATATATATATATATCTTTTTTTTGCTTCATTATTACTATTATTTCAATCATCGTCATCATTATCTTCAGCATATTCATAATCATCATCATCATAATGGTTTTTATTGTCAACATATATATATATATATATATATATATATATATATATATATATATATATATATATATATATATATATATATATATATAAAATTAAATTAGCGTATGGCATTATTGCCAGGGAGTCTACACACATTATGTGAGATGTTCCGGCGCCGATTGCCTCTTTAACCCTGGTTTAGGTAATTAGTACCGAGGCGTACTAACCCAGGAGGACCGACGTCCTCTCGGTTGTCAGCCGAGAGTGATGCCACCTGAGCCATCACCGCTACTATATATATATAATATATATATATATATATATATATATATATATATATATATATATATATATATATATATATATATATATATATATATATATATATATATATATATATATATATATATATATATATATATATATATATATATATATATATATATATATATTTATTGTTATTCTATTTTAATTCCAATTTATTCAAATTCCCAAACGTCGTAAAAATTCCTACTGAAATAATGAATATCCATTTCCACATTCATTCATTATCACTCATTTGGGTATAATAGCCTTTCATGAATTTACAAAAGGATCACAAATAAATTAATTGAAATTTGGCAAGATAAACGCCAGTCAGGTCAGCTTGTATATAATATATATATATATATATATATATATATATATATATATATATATATATATATATATATATATATATATATCTATATATATATATATATATATATATATGTATATATATATATATATAATATATATAATATATATATATACATATATATATATATATATATATATATATATATATATATATATATATATATATATTTATATATAACATTATTTATATATATATATTATATTATATATATATATATATATATATATATATATATATATATATTATATATATATATATATAATAATAAAATAATAATATTAGCTTTATTCCCAAATATAATATCATGAACAACGAAAGTATACAGTTCTTGACTTGAATGGAAATTGTGCCACAAACAGGAAAAATTCAATAAAATATACAACATAAATATAAGAAAATAAACTACATTAAGTATTCTCTCAACGTATACGGTTCCAGCTCTATAAGATATTCTATTACATTTTGTTTAAATTTCCTAAATTGAACAGTAGCCCTGAAGGTCAGAGGCAGTCTCTTGTAAAGTCTAATACTCATATACCTTGGGCTACTTTCATAAAAGGACG
>JARQZK010004368.1:625000-635000 GCA_030704885.1 Cynegetis impunctata
CAATCAATCAATCAATCAATCAAAATACGTTTATTCAAAATTCTGGGGGGATGGGGTACATTTTTGTTATCTAGCTAAATATTTTATTGTGGGAAGTTATAAGGTTTTGCAACCTTCTTCAACCCTGGCTTTACTTAATTAATTCTCTAACAGTTACAATATTAATAAAAAAACCTAATTTTCCTATCGGGGAATGCGGCTGCGGCCGACTTTTTTGCTAATTACGTGCCATTCGGTCCAAGGTCAATATATTTCAACTGACATTAGATGGTAAGGGAAACCACAGAAAACCTTTACCCACGCAATGTACTGATATTCTTAATTAATAATATAAATTACAAAATGGTTTGACAATAGATACATTAATTTGCTGCCCTCTCAAATACGATATTGAAACGGTGCAGTACTTCGTAAGCATAGTTTCGAATTAAATTCACCTGAAAATGAAGCATATCCATTGGTATTTTCCCGCGTTCAAGAGGTTAACATGCCTCTATAAATCTCAATCTGACATTTTCACGTACGGTGTGAAAGCCGTCAAAGGTGGCCTTGGACAAACGCTTCGAATAAAAGACGATCGGCGTTCGTGAACACACATCGCGGATTGCCGTGGACAGCGTGTAAATGTCATCTTTCTATGGACGACGCAAAGATCAAGAGCCCGTTCGACGTTTCGGACCTCAGGTTGACATTTCAGAAGCAGGATGGGATTTCTTTACACAGCTGTTAATTTGTTGCGATTTGGCTTGTGAATTAATGTATTCTAAAAGGGTAATTACTGAAATGGTCTTTCGAAAATAAATAGCCATGTTACGAATTTTGCTATAATATTCATTCGTAATATTTCGATCAACAACGTTAATATCATGAGTATTAAACATTGAAATGATTGTATTCACCATGCTGTTATTATAATGGTGATCAAATTTGAGAGATGGAACTTGCTGACGATAGATATTTTCCGTTTATTATTTACTACAGCAGGCATTAAAACCGTAATATTACTGGTCACTCAAACATTATATCTAGTTTGAAAATAAAGATAGGAACATCGGTGTGGCAGGTGTAACATTTAAAACACAGATAACAACTCTTCTGAAAATCTGTTGAAAACTTTCTTGTGTTCGAATAAAAATCAGTTTATTGAAAAAATAATTCTAAAATGATTATATGACTATACTAGTGAAAATAGACATTTTATTTCTGCGAATATTTTCCAACCTTCAAATTCAAACCCAACGAGGGGACGAGTGATACCTGTAATGAAAGAATGGCACCCTCCATTGAATGGCCTGCAAGGTCACCGGATTTATCTTCCCCGGATTTTGTTATGGGACACCTGAAGACAAAATCGTAAGCCACTCAACCGGAAACAGAAGCAGTCTTCCGTCAAAGAATTGTAGTGTGCGAATTGATGAAGCCTTAGATTTTACAAAATGTCCGATTGCGTTTTGAACATAACATATATTTTTCATAGAAGCAGACAGTACCTACTACATAATTATGGAAATGTTTATTCTAAAGGATATTAAGACTTCCAAAGTTGTGATTGCATTGAAAAGAAGATTCAATAACCTTTGAAATGAGATACCACTCGAGGGTTGAAAAATGTTCGCAGATTATTTCTCATTCGATAACAAAAGTCTTTGAAAATATTTGCTTTCGAAACAAGAACGAGCGTAAAACGTTTCCGTTCTTTTCGGTTCAGAAACGATCTCTGATTATAAACCGATGTTCTGACTGACAAACGGCTAATTGGTGTGTAGTATTTATATACCTTGACTGACAGTAAATTATGGTGAAATGGCTGAGGAACACCTGCCATGATAATATCTGCAAAAAGACATAAGTCGACAATCTTCATCCGATGTTCGTCTGAATAAAGATCAAAAAGCTGAGCAGTCAATTACAGGTCGTCGTATTAGTCTCACTGCTCTCTGACGAATTGAGTCAAACTGGTGCAAACAGTGCTCAAATGCAGAACTCAAATTATGGGAGCAGTACTCCAATGCTGAACGAACTTCAGCCTTATAGAGCAACAATAGTTGCGTAGGTGTAAAAACATTTTTATCACATAAAAGATAACTAAGCTTCTGTACATCTAACTATGGTGGAGGGACATCAGTGCCAGATTACATATTGTAACTAACGCCGATTCCCAAAAGATCGAGTTTGGATGGCTTAATAGTTTGGTTCAATATATAAGTATATATATATATAATAATAATAATAATAATAATAATGTTTATTCATAAAAATACAATACAATTTGACAAAAACAATTTCAACTAAAAATCCTCAAGAATAAACATTGATACCTCGCTGAGGCATATAATGCCTGTGCGCGAGTTATAAAACCTATAATAATATGTATAAACCATATAAAAATAAAATAACATAAAACAACATGATTTATTGATAATACAATGTAAAGTGACAGGTCTTAATAGTGAGTTGTGGTCAAAGTCGGGATGTCCCAATGTTGTAGACGTATTCGGGAGTTAAGGTCTTAATCGGGTAGTAAGCGTTTTAGCTTTCCGTTTAATTTTTGAAAATTGGGATAAAATTTTGTAATATTTCAAAATATAATTATATCAAATAAATTATTTTAGATACCTTAAATTATAACTTAAAATCATCAAAAATATGTCTGTTTTTTACTAAGATATCCAGTTTTTTACAAAAATATTTTGTAACGTGGCAGTTTATTCATTTCCTTAATATCATTTGGTAACATATTGAAGAGTC
This sequence comes from Cynegetis impunctata, assembly GCA_030704885.1. Taxonomy (NCBI): domain Eukaryota; kingdom Metazoa; phylum Arthropoda; class Insecta; order Coleoptera; family Coccinellidae; genus Cynegetis; species Cynegetis impunctata. Next base: position 627,749 of record JARQZK010004368.1, read on the forward strand.
TTGGCGCAAAATAAGTCGCACATCGTTGTCCAATGGTCTTTGAGCTCATTGTGAGGTAAGTACATTTACGTCGGGTAGGGTTAATTATGTCGTGGAAAAAAGTATATTCATATTTCTTTTGAAGATGTTTACTAGAATTGTTTTGGCAGTATAATGTGTCTCATGTCAAAAAAAGCACTCTCCGTAAAAAGCGCATCGCTGGGGTAAATCACTGGCTTTTTCAAAAAATAAGTTTTATTATCCATTTCTGTATATTTTTCCAACTGTTTTTAAATGACAATTACTGGCCACCACCACCCCAACCAATAATTCCATACGTAAGATGCGACTGTACCAAAGACAAGTATAAAGTTTTCAACTGGGTTTCATCTAAAAAGTCGCGTAAGTACCTTTAAATTTATGTAGCAACCCTCTGAGTTTATTGGTTATGTTTTTTAAACTTGTAGAATCCCATTTCAGATGCCTATCCACAATAATACCCAAGTACTTAATTGACGAGGCTTTCAGGAATTTGAGTGTTTCATCAACATATAATTGGACAAAACTCGGCAAAATTATTTATATAAGATGTAAATGGTATAGAAGATATTTTAGTTTTTTCCCATATTTAACGTTAGGTTTATTCAGTTGGAACCATCTTCTAACTGCCTTAAAAATCGTCTTCAATTTCCACTTTCAGCGTGTTTGCCAGTTTCTTGACTTGTAAGTTATGACTGTATCATCTGCGAAACTTATTATTTCTCCTTTTGTATTCAATGTCATTAGGCTGTTGATATATAAGAGTAAAGAGAAGAGGTCCAAGTACAGTCCCTTGTGGAACGCCATAGATAATTGTTTTTGGCTCACTCAATACTCCATTGACTTCCACATATTGTTTTCTATTTTTTAGATTAGCTTTCTATTATATACGATAGATTTTTCCACGTAGTCCATAAAATTTAATCTTTTCCAGTAAACGCTTGTGAACACACCGTATCAAAAAGCTTTAGAGAGGTCGATAAAGATACAAATTGCAGGTGTTTTCGTATCTAAAAGCATTGTATAGCTGAGAGATTAAAGGCGTGTATTGCATCCTCTGGTCGATTTTTTCTCTCTAAACCCATATTGATTATCATTAAGTACTTCAAATTTATTTAAAAATTTGGTTATTTTAGTTTTTTTTTAGTATTTTTTCATAAATTTTTGAAAAAAACTGACAGCAGGATATTGGCCTATAATTTTGGGTCAATGTTTTGGTCGCCAGTTTTATATAGTTGGCTTAACAATTCAATTTTGAGGCATTTCTTGGGAAGCATTCATCATTTAAACTTTTATTTATTAGATAAGTTAACGGTTGTGAAATTTCATCTCTTATTTCCCTAATGGTTTTCAACTCTGATGTTAATCCAACCAGGTGCTTTTTTTAGATTTTAGTGTATATATTACATTTTTTTACTTCGGCTTCTGTGTTGTGTATTATGTACATACATTAGTAGTTATCGATAATTGGCTAAATGATTCTTCGAAGTCATATCTGGATGGTAATATGTTTATTTGCCAAGTTCTGTCCCAAATTCGGTATAGTAAGCCATTGAAGTTATTTGCTATATCAATAGCGGCTGTTAATTCTTGCCCATTTCCCATTATTTTCTCGATTTTTGTTTTAGGTTTTTTTCTTTTCACAAATCTTGTTCACACAGTCCGCACAAAGGCCTGAAGAAGAGCTTCACTTCTTTGTACTAAAGTATTCACATAATTTTTCTTATTTATGTTTATTAAGGATTTAATTTTACATTTGTATCTATTATATCTTTCTTTAGATTTCTTTATTTTCAGGGTTTTTCAAAATTATGGAGTACAGATTGTTCTTTTCTCTAATGGAATTGGCTAGACCTCTAGTCATCCATGGTTTTCTTATTTCACTGTTTACTTTTATTTCTACATTCACCAATTTTGTTATTCTTATCTATTATGATACATCAATTGTTCACGAAAGCGTCGAATGCTTCCATTTATATGCTTTAGTGCTGTACATGTCTTCCCATTTTTCATTTTGTAAATCGTTTTTTAGTTTAACATGATTTTAAATAGCTCTTGTAGTTTACTTTTCTTCATTTGTTAGTATCTCCGGTCAGTATCCACAGTTAAACCCTATTGGAAAGTGATCCGTTATATCGTTCACAAAAATGAAACTATGCCGTGTCCTTTTATATTTCTATTTGCTTTAGAGAAGAAGTGATCTAAACATGTCTTACTTGGCAGGTCTTGTAATCTTATTTATATATATATATATATAATATATATATATATAATTATATATATATATATATATATATATAATATATATATACATATATATATAATGAATAAATTATTTATATAATATATATATATATAGTATATATAATATATATATATATATATATATATATATATATGAAAAAACTTGGTTCTCGGGAATGAAACCGCGTAAAAGATTTGAAAAATCTCGACGTTTCTGGGTTCCTTTTGCGAAGCCATCCTTCAGGAGAATTAGAAGGAAATATAATTCAGATACGTGGCCTCAATCTGCCTACTCCCACGAATCGAACTAGGAGGAATCGGACAATACGATTGCGTGGTTCATCAACGCCTGCTACTCCACCATACCGTACTGCTTCCTGTCAACTCTCTGAAGTCTCAACCTGCCTACTCTTCAGAGTCAACTGACGGGCCGAATCGTCGTGTGGCCGTATTTATAGGCGAGGGGGGCGGGTACTCCATTGACGTAGTTATTGACGTAGTATTGAGTCAATGGGGTATTCACGCCACGGTATCAGTGGCGGGATGCACTCTGATCTGGGTGGTGACATGGCGACCACTGAGAAGTGGTTTCCATGCTGATGGGAGTTGAGACTGTCATCTCTGGTGTTCAAACAATTTGGACGTTTTTCTATTCTACAGCTTCACGGAAAATTCGGGATTTGAAAGATCGGACGGGATCAATAGTTTTTGTATTGGGGAAATCGAATATGTGACATGTGTAGGTGTGATGTTGGGAAAGGGCGTTGGTGATATCTGAGTGTTCTTACTGATAGTGAATGTTCCTTGGCACGGACCGGAATTCGTCGGTTTCGTTTTGTCCTATATAAGAACGAGGACAATTGGAACAGGGAATCTCATAAACACCGTGATTTTCGTTAGGAATTTTATCCTTGACGGATCTGACCAGATGGGAGAGTTTTTGTTGGGTGGTGAATATTGTTTTGATGTTTATGTTTTTGAGAGATCTCGCGATCCTATCTGTTACTCCTTTGATGTAAGGAAGGAATAATTAAGGTGTAGATTCTTGGTCAGTGCGATTGGAAGTTGGTAGAGGAGGGGTGATGTTTGTGTGTTTGCGTATGTTCTTGTTGATTTGATATGTGTTGTAACCGTTCTGTAATAATATATGTTTTAGAGTATTGAGTTCTGATTCACGGTGTTCGTCGTCAGATAGTCGAATGGAGCGGTAGATTAGGGTATTAACTACAGAGTTAAGTTGAGAGGGATGGTGGTGAGACTGGGCGTTCAGATAACGGTTTGTATGGGTGGGTTTACGATAAACTGAATAGGAGAATCCTTGGGATGGAAGTTTTTTGACCATGACATCGAGGAATGGTAGAGACCCATCGTTTTCCACTTCCATTGTGAATTGGATACTTGGATGTATGCCATTCAAATGATTCAAGAAGTGGAGCAATGAATCTCCGTCATGGGGCCAGATCGCAAAGACGTCGTCTACATAACGTAGCCAGCATGATGGTTTAAGGTCGAATGACGAGCTTGGGTTTCGAAATTTTCTATGAAAATGTTGGCTATGACGGGGGAGAGAGGGGATGCCATTGGGGCTCCCTTAATTTGTCTGTAGAAATTGCCTTGAAAGATAAAGTAAGTGTTGGCCATGCAGTGTTTGATCAGGGATAGGTTGTCTGGGGATATTTGATGTTTCGTGTCTAGGATGGAAAGTGTTTCTTCGATGGGGATATTTGTAAATAATGAGACAATATCAAAACTAACAAGGAGATCAGTTGGGGTAATATCAATACTTTTGAGGAGTTCTATGAAGTGAAAAGAGTTTTTTACGTATGACTGGGTTTGTTCGGCAAGGGGTTGAAGGGTTTTAGCGAGATATTTCGCAGGAGGATGTGTTGGACAATTGTAAGCGCTGACAATGGGTCGAAGTGGAATATTAGGCTTGTGAACTCTGGGTAGACCATAAATTCGAGGGGTTCTTGAAGATTTTTCTCTTGGGATTAGAGACTTTTTTATTTCAGGTGGCAAATTCACAATGGAAGTGGAAAACGATGGGTCTCTACCATTCCTTGATGTCATGGTCAAAAAACATCCATCCCAAGGCTTCTCCTATTCAGTTTATCGTAAACCCACCCATACAAACCGTTATCTGAACGCCCAGTCTCACCACCATCCCTCTCAACTTAACTCTGTAGTTAATACCCTAATCTACCGCTCCATTCGACTATCTGACGACGAACACCGTGAATCAGAACTCAATACTCTAAAACACATATAATTACAGAACGGTTACAACACATATAAAATCAACAAGAACATACGCAAACACACAAACATCACCCCACCTCTACCAACTTCCAATCGCACTGACCAAGAATCTACACCTAAATTATTCCTTCCTCACATCAAAAGAGTAACAGATAAGATCGCGAGATCTCTCAAAAACACAAATATCAAAACAATATTCACCACCCAACAAAAACTCTCCCATCTGGTCAGATCCGTCAAGGATAAAATTCCTAACGAAAATCACGGTGTTTATGAGATTCCCTGTTCCAATTGTCCTCGTTCTTATATAGGACAAACGAACCGATGAATTCAGGTCCGTGCCAAGGAACATTCACTTTCAGTAAGACACTCAGATATCACCAACGCCCTTTCCCAACATCACACCCAAACAGGCCACATTATCGATTTCCCCAATACAAATACTATTGCTCCCGTCCGATCTTTCAAATCCCGAATTTTTCGTGAAGCTGTAGAAATAGAAAAACGTCCAATTTGTTTGAACACCAGAGATGACAGTCACAGACTCCCATCAGCATGGAAACCACTTCTCTGTGGTCGCCATGTCACACCCAATCAGAGTGCATCCCGCACTGATATCGTGCGTGAATACCCCATTGACGTCAATACTACGTCAATGGAGTACCCGCCCCCCTCGCCTATAAATACGGCCACACGACGATCGGCCCGTCAGTTGACTCTGAAGAGTAGGCAGGTTGAGACTTCAGAGTTGACAGGAAGCAGTACGGTTGGTGGAGTAGGCAGGCTGTGACCACGCAATCGTATTGTTTCCGATTCCTCCTAATTCGATTAGTGGAGTAGGCAGATTGAGGCCACGTATCTGAATTATTTTCCTTCTAATTCTCCTGAAGATGGCTTCGCAAAAGGAGCCGAAACGTCGAGATTTTTCAAATCTTTTACGCGGTTCATTCCGAGAATCAAGTTTTTCAAATACTTCCGACCGCGGAAATCTTTCGGAACATATATATATATATATATATATATATATATATATATATATGAACAATTGTTTTACATATATTTCCCAATTACTGAAAAACCCTCCTCATCCTCTCACTTTCCTTTCATCAAGAGTAAACGAAAAAATTCAATTACCAGGAGAATTAACTGAGAATACTGATGGATTTTTTTCGCAACCGTTATGCACAATGAGTTCCCGCAGTAGATAAGTCATCAAGTCGACCCCAGATTAACTCGTGAAGAGGTATAATAATCCAATAAAGTAGAACGACTCAATGCGATGAGAAATCAATTAAAATGTAAAAATTTTTCCGCCCCCCTCGAACTAATACTTACTTTAAGACTGCTTCCGCCTTGTGACATTTTCCATAACAAAATTAACGGTGCAAAGGGGATGGGACGGTAGCGGGAGGATCTTGAAGGCATCTGGTATATTTGATATAAAAATTAATCGAGTTATTGAAAAATTAAGGCGTAATTTTGATGATGCAATAAACCTCGGTATACTTTGCAGTATCGAAAAGTTTGTGAGTGGAGGGGTTAGCACAGGATCGGAGCGAAGGCCTCATCATCATAACCAGCATTTGAACTAAACGATCATTACAGACATAGGTGAGGATATGAACAGTTCAAGGATATCCGCCCTGTGAGGGGAGCTGCTATTCAGGGTTGGAAATCTATTATGTGAAGAAGAAGAAGATATGAACAGTTCCATTCATTAGATTTAAAAGCACTTCGAAAATATTTCACATTGTCAACATATATTTTGAAGTGAAAAAGTTTTAAACATGTTCTTTTCAGTAACACATTCTGATTTATCGTTAATGTCTGTTGATGTCTGTTGATGTCAAGTGCTTTTAACGTAACGTTCGATATCGATAGTTCTTTACTCCGGATATCAAATGATTGGAACTATACTTCTCGGTATTAATAACTTAATATATACATAACAGGATTTGAAACCGTATACGACATAAACTACAAACATAAATTTACGTTCCAATACTCAATACTAACATTTCCGAAACTTTAGTGAGAAACTGTTTATGTTTAAGTGCATATATATATATATATATATATATATATATATATATATATATATATATATATGACGGGTGAATTTCTTAAGTTGAATCAGTTGAAAATCTCGAAAAGGAAACATCTCAAGGAAAAATGTTCCAAATAAGAGGATGATAGTTTTTGCAGATTCGTATTCTACGGCAAAAAATACAAAAGTTTTGTACGATCAATTTTTTACTATTCCTCACAGATGGCTCTGTAATCGAATTTGAATTTACCGTCTGAATGACCTTAACTTATTCGTTGTATTGATCTTTCAAACGAAATTCTGACGTTAACGTCGTTCAGACGGTAAATTCAAATTCTATTACAGAGCCATCTGTGAGGAATAGTAAAAATATTGTTCGTACAAAACTTTTGTATTTTTTGCCGAAGAACATGAATCTCTAATAAAAAGCAGGGGTATCTATTGCAAATTTTAAAGCTGACCCCTTTCTCCCCCACAATGATGAAGGAATGGAAAGAAGTTTTAGCTTAAATTGACTTCCCCCTCGAAACTATCAACTTTTATTCGAATCATTTTTCCGTGAGATGTTTCTTTTTTGAGAGTTTCAACTGATTCTTTCAATTATTTTAAAAATTCACCAGGTATATATATATACATATATATATATATATATATATATATATATATATATATATATATATATAT